>VWZT01010703.1:272694-313528 GCA_013397055.1 Pachycephala philippinensis | reverse complement strand
GTCCTGTGGGCACTGCCCTCACCCTGTCGTGATAGGAGCCTCATCCAGTCCAAGGGTGAGTGTGGGGTTGGCCCCCACCTCAAGAGCATCATCCGGTCAAAGAGTGACCGTGGGGCTGGCGCGCTCTGTCGCGACAGCAACATCACCCAGTCAGAGTGTGAGGGTGAGACTCTTTGACAGGGAGGCCGTGGATTCTCTCTCTCTGGAGACATTCCAAACCCACCTGGGCGCGTTCCTGTGTCACCCTGCTTTGGCAGAGGGTTGGACTGGGTGATATCAGAGGTCCCTTCCAACCCTAAAGACTCTGTGATTCTGTGGGGCTGCACCAGCCTCTGTCGTGACAGGAGCCTCATCCATGACGAGTGTGCAGAGGTGAGGGCCCTGTGCCTCGGTGCTGTGAGGGGGTCACTCCCCAGAGGTGCTGCCCTGCTCTGGCACTGAGCAGTGTCCCCAGTTGCCGTCGCACACATCCCAGTGACAGCACACTCAGCCCCGGCGATAACGTGAGGAGGAATAAACTGTGCACTCTGATTTCAGCGCGGGTGTGGGGTGAGGTACCAGCTTTCCTCTGCACCATATCTCGGCTCTGGCACAGGCACAGGAACCGATAGAGAACACAGAAAACTGACTGATCCATCCAATCCCACCCGGTAATTTACGGGAACTTCAGTGAACACAAACCGGAGAGAAATCAGTGCCAACTGACATTAATACACCTGCAACACACACACAACACAGCAAGCAGCTCAGCACACAGCATAAACACCTTTAAAACTTGGTTCAGAGCGATGTTTGCGTGTGCAAATACCAAAGCTGATCCCTACATGTGTGCTGGCTTACATAAATGCAGATCCTACATACAATCTGCATTTCCACCACTTATAAACCACCCACAGCACCACGCTATAAGAAACTGCATGTCTGATCTGGAATGAAATATCTTAGTCTTACCTCTGTGCTAGAAAAGGGATGGAGAGGGGACAGCCCGTGTAAAATTATGGTGTTCTATATGGTGTGGCCCTATATCCTTTCTAACAAATGTTCAAGTGCTCTAAAAGACTCCTCTGTGAATGGCCAAGGTCCAAGGAAGGATAACTTGACAGCCCACACTTCACAGGGCAGTTCTGAATGAAAATTCCTGAGTTAGATCTGATGACCTAGTTCAGGTAAGGCAATTACTTATTCCATGCCATGCCCATATTAATTTCATCTTGCTTATCAGCAGGATTAATCAGCATGGCCAAATGTTGCCTCAGTACAGTTATGTTGCTTTTCATACCTCACACTACACCTAAATAGATGTAGCCTGTTACAGAGGTGAAGAATGTCAGCATGACAGGTGTATGTAGTTTATACAGCTTACTGTAATTTCTTAACCAGTTATAATAGTTTTCTTGATGTGGTACGAACCCATGATGCCACCATCCCCAAAACATGTATATATGCATATGCAACATTAAAAATACATGATTTCCACAATGATTCTATATGGAATAATGCCAGCTACTTGAATTAATGTATTTCACTAACAGCTCAGTGTATCTCTGAGTAGTTTCTTCCCTTCTACCACATTAATAAAACCTGCATTATATGTAAGTTTTTTGTAAAAATACATTTACCAAGCAATATTTGTACACACAAGCTTGTTTTCTAGCCTTCATATACAAGTGCACATGTAAAGGACTTGAAAGTCCTGCCTTTCATTTTCTTTCTATTTTGAAGTATTACAATTAAGCATCTCTAACAATTTTCAAAACAAAATTATACTAGAAAGAAGCCCAGGTCACATTCATATTATTTCGCCCTGTGTTATATTTCCTGTGTCATTCTTGGTTTCCTTTTTGTGCCTGTTTCCTAAAGGCCTTATGGAAAATTATTTTAAGCATACCAGAGGCATGGCACATGCAATTAGATCTTGGCAGAGGGTAAAATAAAGTAGATACTGTGTTCTTTCTATCTAACTTGTTAACAGGAGGAAATGCTGCTAGGAAGGCAAACAGAGCCTGAATTCTAGCAAATCCTGGAGAACTCTTGGCATTCTCTGGGGTTCACTAGTTCAGCTACAGTTTGACAACTCCCATTTGTTGTTTCTCTCTCATCCATTCAGTACAGAGGACTTGATTCTTCCCCCTTTTTTCCCTATATAAAATCTGGAAAGAACCTGGAAGCACAGTCCTCTGCCTGTGTTTATTTCTGTCACGTGTTCTGTTATGGCTCAGTGAATTTTGAGAGAAGAATGACTGAATTAATGACTGTTCTACAGTTCTTTCTCTTCCAGAGCAGAATAACCTCTGCATTTCCTTCGCAGTCCTTTCCCTGTCTTTCCCTACAAGTGCAGGACCACTGCTGCTGGCCAGTGAGGATTCCTTTGCAGGCAACGCCTTCCAAATCCTCTGACAGCTACACATTTGAAAAACATTTGCAGATACAATTCATGGTCTAGACAGCACAGTGCAGAACGAGCTACAAATACCCATGTAGACACTGCAGCAGAAGCAGTACCTGCTAAATTTGGCATCACTTGAGATCATACAAATTTAGAATTGTGAGTTGAAATCAGTGTTGTTTCCCATCGCTCTGCAGGGATTCATAACGCTTTCCATGACATTCATCTTGCCTCTTAAAGAAGATGGTTATCTAAAGGAGATGGTTATCTAAAGGAGATGGTTATCTAAAGATGGTTATTTTGACCCAAATCAATATGACAGCACCTCAGCTCTGCCTGAAGCAAACGAGCCCATGAAAGCTTCCAGGCAATTCATGCTTCCAGCAGGTGCAGAGAGCTTTACATTCTCCATTTTTAAGGAAGGAAATCAATTCATTTTGCTGCTGCAAAGTTGCAGTTTGTTATTAAGAGTGGAACCCCTCGGAGTGGTACCTGGGAAAGAACACACAACAAAATGGGGCAGTTTTGGCCTTGTTGAAATTCCATTCACGTAATGGAAGTGTATATTCGCACATTTGGCCTACTATCTTTTTTCACTGTAATATATTAAGAAGAAGCAGCCAACACATCAGGCAGCAGCATTAAAACAGTTCCTGTAATGCTTACTAATTGAAGTAAATGGGAATTTGGCCTGAGAGAGGACTGCAGGATGCTTTCCTTCAAATTGCAATAACATTAAGTCATCCCTACTGCTGCAAAGCAGATTCACAGCAGAGTTACTGGTCATAATGTGAATTGTCTCTTGCTGTACACAAACACATATGTTTTGGAGCTCAATTTTCAAACAAGATTAATAGTTTTGAGTGGAGCTAAACTCAGCATGGAAGAGCACAACATAAAATGCCAGTTGTTGAGCCAAAACACATGAATGCTGACCTGCAATAGGATCTCTTTCAGTGAACATAGACAAAGTGAGAATATTCTGCCTAATTGTGCCAAATTATGTCATGATTTTTGCAGACTGGCTAATTGCCTAATGGGGCTTATGTTGAGACCACCAACTCATTGCTCTCACCACCCTGGCTGATTTCAAATACAAGTCTTCATGAGTGACAAATGGGGGCATTGTTTCTTCCTCCCACAGTACTACTTTATTCCTGTGAAATTACAGTTATTAAAATGTTTCAGCCAGTTGAAATCTACTAAGGCATATTAAAATGCTGCAAAAGTGCTGTATCAAAGTGGAAAGGTTTTAAATCTGCAGTTCTGTCATAGGATAATGCAATTTAAATATAGTAACTATTTTTTCCAGTCAGCTTGCTCTTTGAATTCGTGGTATTATGTCAAGGGGTTTTTTTTCCTCTCTCCCCCTTTAAGAAGCTTATAGATTAAACAGCAAAATACAAAAAATACTGAGATGAAACAGTTACACAAACCCAGCAAAGAAATCAGTGATAAAATATGAGTTTGAACGTTGATAATTAAGGTAATATGAGTTTATTCTGAATAATTTTTATTCCTAGGCAATGTGTATTCCTGTATCAGCAGCAGGTAGAATTTGACTTCCACTGAGACTGAGAGACTGTGAACACAAAGGATGGTGTTGCTGCTGGGAGATTTCTAGAACTGGATCTCTGTTCCTGCACAAAGCAGCTCCTTGCTGCCTTGGAAGTGTAAAAGAGGCAGCGAGACAGAGTCTGATCTCAGTGACAGTAACTATGAGAGATCACAGTTTGGCTTGGCAGATTTCTTATTTTGTTTCTATATCCTACTCATGGTCATTTGGTTCATCTCCGAAGCCTCCATTAGAGTATTTGTCACAATAATCTCCATTTCCCTGCTTGGAAAAATCTTTCTGTGTATCCCTTGCTGGTTTCAGTATGAGATCTAGGAGTATGGGAGAGAGAAACATTTTATCAGAACCAAGGTCCATTATCCATATCTGAAAAACTAATTTCTCCTTATTTTGATGGTGAGTCAGTTCCCTGGAAAAGAAATCAGCTGGACTGTTATTTTAAAAAATGCACAGCAACTTTAGAAATAAAGCACTGGTTGGTGCCCACATGATTTGAATCCTTATCTCATCCTGACCTGATTTTTCCATCTAATTACGGTCGAATTCTGATTAATTTGGCAGCTCGCTACCATTTTTTTTCTTGTGTAAATATTCCTCATGGGCTTCTGGATCTCAGTTCTGCTCTTTGTAGATGGGGCTGGGGATACCACCAAGCTTGTAGGGGGCTGCATGGCCAAGCACAATGTTTATAAAGTGGCATTTTGTTGTTTGTAGGGTGTTACCTGTAACAAGTTGATGGGGTGTCATAGCTGTGATTGTGTTGTGTGGTACTTACCTGTAGAACTTCACAGTGCTACAGAGCCTGCACTCAATTGTGCAATAGGAAGTTGAATTACTTTAGTGGTGGTCATGGGCCACCGCTTCCTGAGCAAAAAATTACTCAGGCTTTAGATGGTTTAGGTGAACCACCTGAATTAGTTGTTTTTGAAACTTCTTCTTTCGTTTTTTAATCCCTTGGCCCTATCAGCAGCAATAATCAAGGTGTTTGTACAACAATAAATATTTCCCTTTTTTCAGAGTTCTTGCACAGTACCATGAACAGTTCCACCATGCCACAAGCTTCTGTCATTCCATGTATTTGCTGAATCATAAGGAAAAGTCACACTCTCTCTGACTTTCCAAGACTGAAAGGAAGACATGCAGGTGCACTCCATGTAGGTGAGTGGCAATAATGTAAGATTGAACAGCTTTTCTTACTCATGGAGATGACTCCATTTTCAGGCATTGTTTGGGACTAATGGCACATGACTACCACTTTTCTTAGACATGTGACACTTTGTGATATGACACAAGCTGAAGTTTCTGTGTTTCTTGTGGAGAATTTCCTCCAAACTCATAGGTAGTTATTAGTAATAGAGTGAAGTAGCACACTTCAGTTTCCAGACACTGATAAAATTCTTGTATGCCATCAAACAAGCTCTTCTGTTGGTTATGGGGTATAGTAAATAGAATTTCCAAAATTTGATTTAATATTAAATTCTTTTGAGGTGATTTTTTTCTCTCTGTCATGAAATAAGACAAAATGAGGGATTGAAACCAAGTGCTCTTTTTGGTTTACCAGTTACAGTTTTCCAGTCTGAACCCTCAGAAATCTGTGTAACCCACAATCTGCGTGGGTTTTGTTTTTTAAAAGGCAATATTTTTGTGGTAAGATTAGTGGGTACAGTGTGTCTGTCACCTTCCCCTACCTTTCTAAGGTTTTCACAAATGCTTCCTAACATGGGCTATTCAGGAGGAAAAAAGAACCTGCTGGACTGCCTTCATTCTCTATTAATGTGACTCTAACCAAACCTGAACATGTTTTTCTTTAGTGGAATAAATGTTATATTGATCTCCTATGCTTCCATTTCCTCACCTCATTTCTACCACTTAATACAATCTATCTAGTTATGTCACAGAAATGACAGATTTTTGAAGGGAGTTTAAGATCCCAAATTACCTGTGGTAGGTTTTAGTCACTCACAAAACAGAAGTTCTTGCAGTTTATCTGTCAGAACTCAATGCTTCCAATATAAGACATCTGTTTTTTTCTGCTTTTTATGCATAGATTTATTATATGTCAGTGATGTTGCATGTGAACTCAAATTATCCTGACCTACAATTCTTGTTCTATTTCAAGGTTTTGGGTTTCTAAAAGATTGTTTAACTCCTGGGTGGTTTTTTCCCCCCAGTTCTGTTAGAAAAAGAAAACCTCCCCTGAGTCATATTTTAAAAATACTGTTAAGCTCTTAAAGCTGCTTCTGCTCCCATGTCACAAAGCATTATTGAAAAGATATTCATTTTTACCACCTACAATTGCTCAGATGGAGAACTTAAAGAATTCTTTTCTACTCCCATGTTGAAACTCTGCAGGCAGCATTCTTCTTCCTAGAAGTGAGCTACAATGATTTTCCTGCTCTGTGCAGGTTGGGCTTTTTGTCAGAACAATGCTAGTGAGCTTATAATTTGATATTAATAACATTAACAAACATTATTATTATTATTACTAACAATAATAATAGTAATGCTGATACTGTGGTTACTGTTACTTGATTAATTATTTGCATTTGCAGCTTCTAATCAAGGGTCTCGAGCATTTCATAAACCTTAAAGAAAATGAAAATTATGTTAAAGAATATCCCTGAGAGAGCAGGATTGTCATCCCCATTTCACAGAAACGGGAGCTGAGGTTCAAAGTCACAGTCACACAGTCTATGGCAGCACTAGAAATAGAAATGGTCTCCTGGCTCCCAGTCCTCTTTCTTCTCCTGTCACCCTAAATAGTTTCTAGTGTGCTTTTGTAAGACATTTATCACATGATTTTCAAGAACCGTGTCCTATTTGTTAAGGAAAAGTAAAAAATAATTTAAAAAATTTAAAAAGTGTTTAAAAAGAGAGTAATTTTTCATGAGGTTGCTGAAATGATTTTAGCCATTTTATGGGCGATGCCATCCAAGTTTCATGAGTTAATCCTGACCATAAGTACACCTAAAATAGATATCTTTGCCTCCAGCTAATCAACAGGCTTACTGCCTAAATAATTTATGTATAACCAACTAGTGGAAACTAGATCTTCTGTGATTTCCCTAGACACATATTCTGCATGTATCATGTATATCCTTGCCTATTTCTGATATTCATTTGAAATTCAGTTGGGACATTTCAGAACACTTTTGTGCTCCAGCTGTATAGCTCTAAGAAAAAGCCAGCTGGAGACATAATACAGGATCTTTGAACTGGGCAAAATAATGTTTAGAATCCAAGTGCATAGTAGATGAAGATTCTGACTTTTTTGTTAACCACCACTGGGTTAGAATTTTAAGAAATACAGTTCTAATTCTAACACTGGCACTTGTGGGTAAGCACTTTGTCTCTCTGCCCTACTAATGGCATTTAGTAAAAAAATTCAGTTACAATACAGTGATAAGCAGGCAAAGAGATAAAAAAGAGATATCAGAGGATGTTTAAATAAAACGAAAAATTAAATAATCTAATTTTCTTGCTGGAAATGTGAAAAACATACAGCACCACGCTGTGCTTTTTGGACACATTTGTGTAATGTTGCCTTCAATGGAGTAGTGAAAAGCTTGGAGTGAAAGAGAAAGCAAAAGCATTATCAGACATTGTCGTGCCATATTCTGATTGCAAATTAAAGAATCTGTTTCACATCTATAGCTGAAATGGAAGGTAGAGTACAAACTGTCTGTCTGGGGTTCATTGCTTTTATCCAGAATTCCTAACTGGAAAATATCTTCTGTCTCTTCTGGATGGCAACTGCTAGAAGACAATTCTTGCTCCTGTCTGCTCTGTGTGCCAGGAATGCTGTGGACTGTTTACTGTTCTTGTTGAGACTTGCTGCAAAATCAGGGCCACGTTGTAGCTTCAGTCAGCCATGCAGGGGTGGGAGGAGGAGCACCAGGTACTCCAGGAATAATTTAGGTGTGGCAGCCAGAAATTTTGCAGCGCTGAAAGAACACAACAAGCATTCTTGCCACTCCACTGCTGGCTGGTGCTGCCTTCACCTGGGGAGTTTGTGGCAGCACTGAACTGGAACAACACTCGTGGAGCTCTTTAGACCCGTGCAAAGGGAAGGAGAAGCACTGTTGCTCCAAATCACATCATTTTACATGCACCTCTGCCTCCCCAATCCAAAAATACACTTCCCTCCTCACAGTTAGCAATGTCACCACGTTCCCCTGTCCTGGTGAAGCCTGGGATAGAGTTAATTTTCCTCCCAGTAGCTGGTGTAGTGTGGTGTGAGTGAGGGGCTGTGTGGTGTTTGGCTGCCTGCTGGGTTAAACCACCTCCTATTCCTGTCTTTGCATATTCCATCTCTGCACACTTGAAATTCCTTCAGGCCGGAGCCTCGGGGCAGTGTGTTCAGTTCATGTACCATTCCCAAATGTGAACTTGATTACCTTGCAGTTACAAGAGTCTGCTCATTTCAAATGTCACATAAAAAAAACTAAGACGAAAGGCAAATGAAAATCTCATTGAGAGTGGTAAAGACATGAATTGTTTCTGGCCTGTGTTCACATAGCACCTGTTTATGACAACTGTAGGAAGGGATAAGTGGATTTGCTAATTCATATTTGCTGTGCAGAACTCCCTGCTGCTCTGCAAAGCTGGGAGATCTCCACTGATTAAACTGATCTTTAAAAAGCAAGCACCACTTTGAAAAAAAAAAGTCCAATCACCGAGCCATGGGAATCTGGCAGGTATTCCCTCAAAGCCTGGGGATGCTCATCTTCCATAAGAAAACTTGGAGCATTCAGTATTCTCATATGTTGAGACAATTTTAGGGTGGTTTTGTGATACCTGTTAATGGCTCAGAATTGGAATTGGGGGCATTTTATAGCCATTTTATGCTGGATATGATGTGCTGCAGCCATGAACAATTTCTGTGGCTTCTGTTTCTTTCTGTACAGACATCTTGGCTGATGGGAAAGAGATGTCTTTCCATGCGGCATGGGATGTATGCAGCTCATCTCAACTCTTACTAAATGTGATGTACAATTTTTTTTAATCAAACCCCTAATCTCCTATCCATTAATAATTTTTGCTTGACAAACTGTGGTTGCCACTGGAAACCATGTTAATCCTTTTGTTTGATCCTGGCTGACACAAGACTGGGTTTTGTTACACTTTCTGTACATTTTGACTCCTTCTGAATCATCCAAACAAGAGGTCTGAAAGCCATTATACACCAAAGCAGTAGCAGTAGTTTATTTTTTTGCTGTTTTGGCTCAAAGAAGCATCAATTCAATTATTCTGATTAATAAAGAGGCTCAGTTAAATTCCTTCTCCCTTCAATTAAATGAGAGGACATTTTCCTTCTCCTAAGTGCGACGAAATAAAAAGCAGAAATTGAAGGGGGTTTGGGGTTGGTTTGGTTTTTTTTGAAGGGGGTTTTGTTTGGTTTTTTTTTTTTTTAATGAAGAGAATATAAAATTATCAGGCTATAAATTCACCATGACAGTAAAAATATGTGTCAGATTTTGGGATGGGTTGGCTTTGTGCCAGTCAGCACTCTGTACGCTGGACCATGTGTTTTTCCCTTTTTTACTTTCTGCTCCCATAATCTTTATATGTCTGTCCTCTCACAAGCTGAATAAATGTCATGTAGGACATTCTGTCCCATCTGTCACAAGTGCTATTGTGTGTCTGGATCCATACTGGATTAGTATTGATGAGAGATCCCAGGTATTCTATACAAAACGTGTATTAAGGAGGACGTATAGAAAGTATAGATATGAAAACAGAGCTCTTTTGGAAAAAGCTGCATTAAAGCAGTCTGTTCAAACATATTTTGGAAGGTCGTTCTCTTATTGCAGAGATGTTTGGGAGGGGTTTGACATTTTTATTAGTAATTGTTTATTCTTTGAGGTATAAACCAGCTGTTGTGGCCTTCATATGACTAACTATGCAAGGATCTGAGATACAATTTCCTAATAAATACTTCCAGAAAATTCTAGAAAAAGCTGTTCCCGATATAGAAATGCCTCAACGTCAGCTCCTCCCAGACCAAAAAGTAAGATGCAAGATCGGCAAGACAGGAATCTCCCTTTTCTGAAGGCGCAGAGTTTCCATATTTAGCTCTGGAGTTCCATGGCCTTCTGCCTGCCACTGGGCAGAGTGGTGACCATTTGTTGGCTCGCAGGGCAGTGTCATTTCAGAAAGAAATTCCACTTGAAATGGAGAAAGTGACCATTTTTGTGAGGTATAGATTCAGTTACTTACATGACAGCTGCTTGCAGAAGTAAGCCAAGTGCTTAAGAGAAAGATTTTAAAGAGGCAGAAATTCCCAACAAACCACTCAGCCTTCTTTTAGCTGGATTCACACAGAAACAACAAATAATTAATTGAGGCCAAAATACATGTCGTACTGAGTTTGCATTAGCTGGAAGGTTTGGAAATAATTAAGAGCAAAACTGTTAGTACTCCATTTAAATAGCTGCTGCCTATCTGTCCAGTCTGAAAGCCCAATCTGTTGTATTCAATCAGCTTTCAGCTGCTACTTGCCAGCAGCCTAATTCCCCAGTCTTGTCTCTGTGCTGTGCTTGTGCATTCCACTACCTGCTAAGTTAAACCCCTCTGTCCTGGTGCTGCATGGAGATTTCTAGTGCTATTCCAACTATCCACACTGGGTCAGAATATATCCCAAACCTGGGGCTCGGGGTATCCACAGCACCACGCCTGCTTCCAGTGGAGCACCACATGGGGAAAAGGGGAACAGCAGCTGTGTGGTTCAGCTCCCAGGATTAGGGCTGTGCTCATTCATACCATTCTCCGGGCATTTCTGCAGTTTGGACAAGCTGTTGACCTGCAATATTTCCACCTCTTTTTTAAAGTGTAAGTTGCTCCCCCAAACTGCTGTTAACCATGGCCACAGGCTGATAACATAGCTCAGTTTTCCTACATCTCTTTGCACTTGTGTTGCACATTCAATACTTTGGTTGGTCATTTATATTGCAAGAGGATTAAAAGGAAATTAATAATTGTACTTCTTATTGTTTAGCTTGTGCAAGGTTCTGTGCAAATTGAGAGTGAGACTACAGGGGAGTCTCTGCTTAGGCCTGACAGTTCTAAAGCTGTGTGGGGAGTGTGGAAATACAGTGCAGTGAAAGGTGTTTGCAGCTGAAGAGGCATTTTAAGCCTCAAACCTGTACCACCAGTTCTTTGCTGAGAAATGTGTATTAAAAATGACAAAGTTCATTGCACAGGCATTTGGAAGGAACTAAAGAGCAATCCATTGACCTTTGCAGATTAAGTAATGCATATTGTCATAAGGAAGTGCTATTTGAGCAACAAACAGCAAATGTACACACTTATCCTTCATTAACCCCTCACTGGAGGCAGCCAGGAATTCCTGATCTGAACGTGGTTCGTGTTCTTGGCATCTGGAGTGTTTTCAGTGGGCACATCTGTTCCCTGAGCCTGAGAGGATGCTTCGTGCTCTGCCTGCCCTTTTTGTCCCTGAAGGTGAATGTAGGCAGGAAAGAGGGAAGAGGGCTATGGGTTGGGTGTGCAGATGGAATACTGAGGGCTCTGTGCTCGGCTCCTGGGTCCAACAGAGGCCTCAGTGCCTGACTGTGTGTGCCTCAGTTCTCACTGAATTAAATGGGACTGAAATGTTTGCAGAATACACAGGGAAACTTCCACTTGAAGGCAGCAGCAAAGAGCAGTTTTGCTGCTTTTGCAGAACATTTATATTACAGAAGGAGGACATGAATGAAAATGAACCATGTGTATAATTCAGAATTTGAGTGCAATAAAAGTTAAATATGTTCTTTTTTTCTTTTATAATTTGTTAGCTCATTTATTTAATTTATGGGAAAAAATTTATAGAAAACTTTTTTTTCCCCTGGAGAATGAAATAATCTGTTCAAGTACAAATGAATATGTCACATTCTTGTATGATTTGCAAGAAGATGAATTAGTGTGTCTCTCCTTCTCCAGCCTTTCTTCCACTTTTCTAATTCTACAGGAAGATTATTTTCAGATTCACTGTGTTGCTTTTTCTTTATGTGGCTTGTTGCACACTGAAATAAATTTGCCACACTCTTGCTAACGCTGTGTTTTTAAAACTACTTTTACATAGAAATTCTTGAGACAACATTACACATTCTCAAAAATTAAATCAGTGAAACAGAAGAAAAATTCTGTTCATCAGTCTTAGCACTTGAACTCATAATTGTGTGTCAGATGTGGGAAAAAAAAATTGGAGCTCTGCAGAGCTCCTGGACAGGAGAATCACTTTACCAGGACATTGAGATAATTTATCTGGGTGACTTAGGAAAAACGCTAGATAAGACTGAAATTTGGAGAGGCTGAGCACGTCCAGTCTCAGCCTTTGGATTATCAAGAATAAATCCAGCAACTGGCATGTGAATATGTTAATGCTGTAGATTCTAGCATGGAAACAGGAAACTGTATTTATGAGGCAAAAATATATCAGAGATTAATTCAGTTCTATATATAATATATACATTTTACAGATACAAAATCTTTGCCTAAATATGCATAATTTGCAAGTACACTGAAGTTAGAAAATGCCAGAATAAAGGTTGCCTTTCCATGCATATGCCCTAAAGGAATCTTTAATTACAAGATTCCTGGCTTCTTTTTCTAACGCTGAAATTTTCTAATTTCACTGCGTGCTTGATTTTGAAGTCTTAATATTTTCTCTTTTAAATAAAGACTTAGGGATGCATTTCCCCAGGTTCAAAAGAAAAACAACAGCATTGGGAAACAACAATATTCCATCCTTCTACCATCACCAGACTGCAACCTCTGTGTGTCATCCCAGGAGCCTCCTGAGTGGATTTCCCTGATACTGGTGTGGTGCTGGAGCCTGAGCAATGATTCCGTGTGTATCTTCTATCATGTGACACAGAGCTACAGGTGTCAGCAAGAGGACTGGGAGGTGAGGCAGCACCTGAGCAGAGTTTTAAATTAGTTACTTATTATTGTTGTCATCCTTTTCATTATGGTCCATATTGTGCAACCATTCCCAGCCTTGCTTGGAGCAGCCACGTGAATTTCCCATATGCACGGTCACTTCTACCCATGCAAATGAATGTAGAACGTTGATTTCTGGTTTGCTCCCATTTTACATCTCCTTGCACTCGGTTTCTGCAGCTGTGAGTGACAGCACAGAGTGCTACAGCCTGCAAATCCAGCTCCATGTGCTGAGCAGGGTCCCACTTGAAGCTGATTTTTTTTCCTCGTGGCTGTTAAGTCAGAGTAGTCACACTGACAGCACAGGAGTTGATAATGATTTATCACACATCCAGTGCACTGAATCATTATGCCTCATTGTCTGCCTCTCTCTGCTGTGGATTGAAGAGTTTTGATCAATAGTGGCAGCATGCAAAGCCTCATAAAATTTGTTCATTTCCTAGGATCTCTTTCCATGCTTAGATATTTTATCTCTATAACCAAGGGGGTAATATTTCAAATCTCTCTGTGCACTACAGAAATGCCCCAAAACTAGTATTTACCTCTGCTGCACTAAAAAGGCTGTGCATTCCCAAATTTCAAATTGTCATAGAAGAGGAGGGTTGAGGCCTCAGGAGCCTGGTTCCAATGAGAGAGCTTAGAGGCAGAAAAACATCCTACCTGTGAAGACTCAGCCAGGGTATGAGAGGGTTAAATACTTATTTTATGTTGCTTTTTCAGTTGGATAATTTAAACCAGGACTATGCACCTGGTACTGAAACTGCAAACTGAAAGTTCTCTGTGAGATCTGGAAACAGCAACAGGCTTGCTTCCATAAATAATACTGAAAGTTAAACAGTGATTTCACAAGGTCCAGGACGTAGTATAAATAAGAAAGCAGAAATATCCAGGAAATCCTTGGTTAACAAATGTTTTGTTTTAAACATTATATGCTTTTCTTGATCTCTGAGAATCATCTTCACAGTAGACACTAAACTGAGAGATGTAAAAAGAAAAATTTTCTCTGACTTGAGCAAGATATTTTGTTATACTGAAAGAAGGGTTTGTTCTGAGGCCTTTCAGTGTTAATCCAAAAGCTCACAGACCTGGTGAAAGGTAAAAAAGCAATGAAATACTCTATTAATGACACCAAGCTTGTGTCAAAAAGCTGTATGCTGACACCAAATATCACAGCATTCAGCAACTGCAGGAGATTGGATTAGTGCAATGCTTGGAATTGAACAATCCCAAAGGGGTTTTTAGGCATGTTGGGCCAAATTCAGCCAGGAGGGAACTGCATAGATTTGACTGGATTTATACCCAGAGAAATGTGGTCTTTTTTGTTGTGACCAAAATGTAATGCTCACGTTAAAACTGGGCATCTGTACAAAAGTTGTGACTCCTGTTTTTAAAGAAATAATTTAAAATGTCATCCAGCTATTTCAGCCAAGCACAGGTACTGCTTCAGATCAGTGATTCTGCTGTTCTCATTTTTGGCTTCTAGACCAAACTGGGTTGCTGAAAAGTGAAAAGGAGAGAAATGGGAGAAGTTCTGTGAATTTTTTTCCACTTACAGTGTACGCCACTTGCTGTTTCTATGTCCCCATTGTCCTCAGGCCACCCCATTCTAGATTCAAGACCTGTTTCAGTCACAAGTGTTCCTGTTCTGTCTAAAGCATCATCTCTGTCTGGTATTTATTACATAGTCCAGTGGACTGAACGACCTGTGAGCGGGACAGATGCCAGAGGAAAACAAGCACAGGCTGGGGGCAGCCAAAAACCTGCTGACATTGAGTCATTGAGAAGCTCTGAGGGGTTTTGTCCTGCTTTGATTTGTTTATACTTTTTTCTATCTATGTGGTTTTTGAAAACCACTAACTCTACTCTGGAAAATACATATTTTGGCTTTGTACAGGTTTCTAAATTCTGTTCAGCCCACTCAGCAGTATATTAACTTCTGCCATATGATTTGTTTTTCTCTTACGGTCTCCATGGGAAAAAAAGGTGTTGGAACTGTAGTCCTTGTGTGATGTTTAGGTTTATTATTTCTATGTTTGCATTGCATGTAAATGAGGGAAAGGGAAAAGTTGCCATGAACTCTTGGGCAAGTTCAGGAAGCCTGGTGCTTGTATAGAGCTGATGTGAAGTGTGGCAGTGGGCAACTGTTCCTGTATCAGAGGGAAGGATTTTCCTTATCCTGTCTCAGAGCAGTGGGGAGGCATTTCAGCAGCCATTACAATAATTCCTGTATCTCAGGAGGCTCAGAGTTGCTGTAGCAACCTTTTGCTAGATAGGAATTTGGCTGGTGAAGCCCCACAGGAATCTGCTCCCACTCTTGCCTAACCTCTCACATCGCCGGTCTCAGCTGCCAGGGAGAAACCCCAGCTGTGAATCAGGCAGGGTGAGGGACCCCTCTCCACAGGTTCCTCACAGAACTTTCCCCTAATTCCTGCAATCAGATGCTTTTTGACAATTTTCCATGGAGACAGAGCTTTGCAGTGTGTACAGAGTTCTCTGCCTGAACCTGAATTGCAAAAGTGGTCATAGTAAATTTTGTGCACACAAACAAGCCCTTATTCATGCACTTGCAGATCCAGACAGTGAAGATGCAAAAGCAGGGAGTGCAGTTTGAGAGATCGGTGTGGGAAGTTCGACTGGGAGGCAGCAGGAGCTGTGGTGACACAAAAGAAGTATTATAAAGTCACCGAGGGGATCAGGCAGATGGGAACAGACTTGAGTAGGAAGGAATACAGACAAGGTCCCCAAAGCCTGTTACTTAGATTTGGATATAAAATGAAGTGTGAAGTTGGTCAGAGCATGAGGGGATGCATCACTCCTAAACCAGTTCCTTCAGAAGTGTGAAGTAGTTTCTGGAGTAATGAAAGACAGTTTTTTGGCCTTCCGAACTGCTGTATGGTTGAGAATAATATTTGGAAGGTTTTATTTATAGATCATTTTGCCCAGTGGTTATAGAGAAAAGACAGTCCATATTTTGGACTCTTGCCTCCTATTTCTGATTCTACAGGTGACTGACGTTGTCAGACCACATGCCTGGGTGCTGCCTTCTGTTGTAACTCTGGCATAGCTGTAGTTTCCCTTTTATATATTGTTCAATGGTTATTACTTTTGAATCAGGACACGTAGGGCCAGTTCCTTCCCTGGTTTCCTGTTCCTACTCCCAGATCTGCTTCTGTAAGTCATTATTGCTCTGCTTAGACTAAAATATCAGTCATGGAGCAGGTACCAAAATCAGTGGTGAGTTGAATTAATGTGCTGAGCTGGAGAACTAGTGGCTGAGGAGCCAACCCACACTCCTGTTTGCCAGCTGTGGTGCAGGGCTGCTGCTTCTGAGGAGCAGAAAGCTGAGGAAATTCAGTGTAAGGCTGTTCAGCAAGGATAACCAAAACGAGCTGTGGAGAACTCCAGGCTCTTGCTATACCAGAGATGCACCAGCTTAACAAAAAGTCCTGAGTCTGTGAGGTTAAACCAGGTTGAATCCCTAATGCTAATGAAAGATTTAACTCTTTCAGATACTATTTTAAGTTGTACAGGCAGTCACTAAACACAACCAATTGTGAAAAATATAGTTAAAAAATGTTGGATTTGTGTACGTAATGATTCTCACTGGTTTAAAGCCCAGGTAAAGCAGGGCGAATCCCAGAAAAAGAATCTCTGGTTTGTTTGGGTTTTTTTTTAAACCAAGTACCTTCCAGTCTGAAGCACTTTTTAATTCTGCAGAGAAGGAGAAGATCCATCCTGGCAGGTTTCTTGGGCTGCAGGGAGCTGTTAGGCCTCAGACAGAAAATGGGCCCATGTATGGTTATAGTCAGCCGAACGTGTCGCTGAGTGGCAGCGAGGAAGGCGAGTGGGCTTTGGAGAGCTGACTGATCTCCGTGCTCCAGCAGAGGAATCAAAACTGAATATGGACTGTGCCCTAGTTAGACTTATTCTGACTACCCAAAGCTGTGTGTCACTTCATGCAATTTGGGCTGCAGCCTGGGCTCTGTTTCGGGGGTGTTGTGTGTATGTTTTTTTACTGTATATTTTTAAAAGAGCACCCAGTTCTGAGGAATCTATTCCCAGCGAAAGCACACAAGCTCTGGAAAGGTCAGAGAGAGGCATCTCTAGCTTTGGTAAATAAACAAATCTCTTCTCTGTGGCTGGGATGTTGTATTAATAGCAGTAGATTTGGTTTCGCATTGTGGAGCTCCTCCTGTTTCATTGCTATTGAAGATAAGAGAACACAAAATGTTCTGTCACCCTCCCTGTGAGAAAACAAGCCAACAGGCAGAGACTATTATATTTAAAGATATTACTGAGGCAAAGGCTCAGAGCACACAAACACCCAGGTTTATATTCAGTAACTACTGGATACCATCACTGGCACACCAGTAACTCGGCCTTGGTTAATGCCTTGCATGAAAGAGTTTGCAAGACAAAGTCACTGCTTGAGAAATAAACTAAAAATAAGGGCTGAGCCTTAAGCAGATGGAAGGGTTGAGCCTTTTCCCTTTTGCATTTTTCTTAGTGATTCAGTTGCAGCAAAAAAAATTATCAGGTCTTTTCTGCTTCTTAACCTGTGCACCCAGCAGTCTGCTACAGTCAGGTTTACTTCAGCTGGTAACCTGGAGCTGTTCCTTCATCACAGGACACCAGGACTGAAGAAGTTTTTCTAAGCAGTTCCTCACAGGAAGATTTCTCATGAAATTGTAAAACCCCTTAACTTGGCAGCAAGCATGTGTAAAATAAATTAACAGAGCTGTACCCTAGAGCTTCCCTACACAAGTTCTTTGGGAATCATTAATTCTGAAGTTCCACATGTAGCATATTTTACTTGGGAATATGCTCCTCCTGGGTGGAAGGCAGACTTAGCCTGGTGGGTAAGAAGCATGATGGGAAGAAATGAAGAATTTATCCTTAACTAGTTGACATATATGACACAAACCATTGCTACTCTAACACTGGCCACTGCTATATGAGTTAATCCATGCTCAGGGTGTACTTCTTGTCCTTACTGGCACCGTGGCTCCAGTTGGGCAGCAGTCCAAGAAGGAGACAGTCTTCTCCTCTGCAAATAAGCATCTTCTGTTGGAGAGCAGATTGCTCGAGATAAGTAAAAATAAACACGAACCAAATCAGATAATTCTCCTCTCAACAGTAATTTTCCTTGTCCTTGAAATGTCCTCAGCTCCAGGTTTATTTGTTTCCCTGATGCTCAGGTAGAGAGTCTGTTCAGAGGGGAGTTATTCTGCATGCAGGAGGCGTTTTGGAAAGCTGCACCTCTACATAGGATTCATAAACAAACCAAATGACTCAACAGAAAGAAGTTACATGCAGTGAGATTTTTTCCTCTAGGGGTATTTTTAGAGCAAGAAAATAAAAATATTAGCAGAAGATAGACACCAAAATCACCAGAATTGTTCTCTCTCCTGTCTGACCAGTCTGGAATTTAATTGATGTGCTTGTTGTGGCTCCCAGGTAGCAGTCCACCTTTCTGTGTCATGGGGAAAAGCATCTCAGCTGAGGTTAAGATGCTGCTTATTTGTGTTTGTAAGTGAATATCACTTCCCATCTGCTGCACTCATTGCATTTTACATAAAAGAGGGATTAATTATTTCTTCTAGATCAGCACATATGCAAATTCCTCTAAAAAATTCAAAAGAAATTCTGGGCAGAGACAATGGACTTCTTTGACAGCTACTGATGAGTCTTTAAGATGATTATAAATTTTCAGAGAAAGTAACAATTTTTGTAGTTAGGAATAAAAAAAAAGGTAATTGTTCCATATTGTAGCTTCCTTACCATTTGAGAACAACCCCAAATTTAATTCTGCCATCACAGGAATTTTTGGCTGAGTTACATGTGAGAAAAGATTTCCATTTTGAGCATGAAATTTCTTTTAACTGTGATTTCTGATACAAC
Source organism: Pachycephala philippinensis (assembly GCA_013397055.1). Classification (NCBI taxonomy): domain Eukaryota; kingdom Metazoa; phylum Chordata; class Aves; order Passeriformes; genus Pachycephala; species Pachycephala philippinensis. The sequence continues at coordinate 294,725 of VWZT01010703.1, read as the reverse complement.
ATATGCCATAGAAATGAGGAAAAAATCCCTGCAGTTTTTGTAGGGGCCTTCTGATCCTTCTGAAGGATTCTGTGTGCCTCGGTGTGTTAGTGTTTGAAAGGATTTAATCCAGGTGGTTTTGGAAAGGAATGAGTTTTATTTATACCTGATACCAATAAGATTTTCTTTTTCAAACAGATTTAATAGTCACAGGAGCTGTGAATAAGGGATTCTGTATAAAATTAAAATCTTTGCATGCAACATTTTTAATTTAATTACATCATAAGCTACTAAAATTGAAATATTTATTTTTATTTTAAGTAATATCATTGTGGAATTTCAAAGCCACATGTAACCACTGCATTTATGTAATGCCCACTGAAAAAGTAGTGCTAGAAACAGGGAGTATCAATTTGAATTATCCCAAGAATATAATGTTCTTGAAAGGTAACAGATATTAAACACCCAATACATGACAATAATAGGGAAATTAATTCTTTTATAACCTCAGTATTGATCCAGTTTTTTGGCTTTCTAAAAATGAATTTGTGTAAAGGGTGTGTGCAGCTGAACTTTTGGGTGGTGATTTTGGCAGATTGAACCTGATATTAAGAACTTAAATCTGTTTGAACAGCATCTGAATTTCCTTCAAGGTGTAATAAAAGCAGCCCCCAACTGCATAAGCAATACCATAATTGCCAATTCTGCTTGGCAAGGTCATAATCTGGTTCCTGATTATATGTTAATGGCAACAAATTAAGATACTTCAAGATGATGAATGTCCAACAACATTATTTTAGTATTCCACGTGCCTGAAAAATTTCTCTTCTCTTTCAAGAATGAATCCTGTTCCCTGAAATGCAGCTGGAGAATGAGGGCAGCTCAGGCCACCCCAGACCTCAGGAGATTGATAGTGTTGGCAGCTGAGGATCTAATTATGGATTATTTGGGTCGGACTCTTTTATCCCAGGTAGGTGTGTCTTGATTGACTCAAAAGAGGTTAGTTCATTCAGTTCACAGGGGTTATACTTAGAGCAGGAGTGAATTATTCCCCTAGAAATTGTCATCCTATTAATCTTAAGAGAGTCTAACAATTCCTGTAAGCAGACATCTTGATTTTATATGGCATTTTTATGCATATCTTAATGATATTACATGAACTGCTGGCGGTTATGTATGTTATTATTACATTTGCATTAGTTTTGTGTGGTTTTAATAAAGCTCAGGATGAAAGCACTTCCTCAGAAAAATACTGTTAGGAATCTTTCCTTTGCAACTTCTGTCTCTTAATTTTGCAAAGGCAGAGCCCAAACCAGACTGGCACAGTCTGCAATCCTTAAACTGACCATGAACAAGACACGTGGTGATGTAGGGTTCATTACATATTTCAAATTTTCATTGCTTAGGAGATTGAAAAATATTGTCTACTTGAATTACGTAATAACCCACAACTGGATTGCAGTATTTTGGTGTTTTGCACAGTTTCTTGCACAAGCATTTTTGAAACCTCCTCGTTCTTGTGTTTCACCTCATATTATCTATCAATACACAGAACATGTCCAGTGTGTCTGGGAGTTATCGTGGCACTGAATAAAAGTCATGAAGTCCTGCCTTGGCACGAGCAAGGCTCAGTGTAAATGATGGGGTGCACTAATTAGGGCAGTCTGATTTCCCTTTGTTTGTTCCAAAATCCTGTGGAGGAGCTCAGGAGGGATCTGTCCAAGACATTACATCAGGAAAGAGGCTCAGTCTGATTTATCCCATCGTGTAGGCGACACATTTCCAGAACTATATGTTCCACTTTAGCAGATGCATACGTTCTCAGAGGGGAGGACAATGAGTTGATGCAGGAAAAAGCATTCCCTGGAAAATCAAAAGCCCAGGTGATCATTCTGCATTTAGTATTTCATTTTCTGAAACTCACACGGAGGAGAGGAGCACGACCCTGCTGCCAGAGTAACCAGAAGTTATGAGTATTAATTTCCTGCCTTCCAGCACTGATTGCCTGGTAGGCATTTCTTAAGTGATAAAATTTCTGTCTTGTTCTCTGCTGTTTAACTCTGTGATCACTCAACATCCATTAGGGGAGCAGGTTTTGATGAAGGGAAGATTTCACCTTGGCTTGGGAGCTTTCTAATAAAACAGTTGGTATTTTTCTAATTTGTCTTCATGCTGCCCCTGCAGCACATTGAGGACAACAGGGACTGCAGACAGAGGTGCAGCTCTGCAGAAGTTGTTTTCTTTGAGGGAAGAGGTCGTTTAGGAAGCTCCAGCCCTTTGTTCTCCATGTCCCTTGCTCCCAGCTTCTCACCTGCAGCTCTCCACCCCTTCAGTTGTGCTCTCACAGTTGTTTTGTGGCCTTAAACTGAGCAACTGAGTTAATAATCATCTTTCACCAAGAGATTGTGATAAGCCTCACCGTGCAGTCCCACAGAATAGTGCCAGCACCACTGAAAAAAACATTGTCACCATAATTCAGGCTGGTTTAGACTGAGGTGCCACAGAGCAGGGCAGTCCCACCTCTTCTTTTGGGTTTTCCTGGCTATTCCATGGAATGTGTTGGGATGTGCCAATAACAACTTCAGCTGAAAGCAGAGTTCTCACTGCCATTTTACTGGAGGGATTCTTGTTTCGAAGAAGCTTTGGCTGAAGTTCCACACAGTCTATGCAGCACCCTGCAATTTAAGAAGCTCCATCCAATTTTATTGTTTTTTGGCTTCCTTTTAGATTCCAAGTGCGAATTATTGCTGGGTTTAATCTCCTGGAAACCCACATCCTCCTTGCTCCTGTAGGGAGCAACCACAGCGTGTGCAGTAAGAGGGCAGGCTTAACCCATGCTCACTCATTGTGTGCTTTTCCTGCAGCCAATAATCACCCCCAAGTTAATTAGCTAATGTTGTGTTTGGGGATTCAATATTAATGCACCAGGGAAGCCATAACATTGCCAACCTCTCTGTTTGCTGAATGCCCTTTTATAAAAACTGATGTACCCACATGGATTGTTTCAAAGCAAGATAAATTGCATTAGCACTGTGTATTTGCAGGTAAATTGGCTCTGATGCAGCTCCTGTATCAAAGAAAAATTCCTTTATTATGAAACTCCAGTATCCATGTCTCTCCTTGTAGGAAATAATATTGGAAACATTGCTGAGCCTGTGATGAGGAGTTCATCTGATTCTAAATGAACTATTCAATAACAGGCTGTACATCTTGCAAGTAAGGAGAACATCTCCATCAAAGCATTTTGCATTGGTTTTAATTTTTTGTATTGTCTAAAGAACCTGGGTTTGGGGTTTTTTTTCCCCAAAAGTCTAAATTTTCTCTTGAAAATTTTAACTTTGCATTATAGAGTTGTGGGGTTTTTTTAAAGATGATTTTTCTTTTTTTTTTCATGAAATGATATGAACATTTAATTTATTTTTTTTTCTGTTGACACTGAATTTCCTCATGGGGAAAATGTTTTTATTCCCCTGTGGTATATGCTTGTATCAACAAAAGTTTTTCTTTAAGGCCAAATTTATCACACTAAATAGGAGCTTTCACCATTGACTGGGTTATTCATTAACTGAGGTTACCCTGGAGTCGTTCTCATATGTAAAAGCAAGATTTAGTGCTCAGTGATAAATCTGCTGCTCTTCTACTTGAGGGCTAATCCAGCCAATTCCAGCACACTGAGGAGCAGACAGAAAAGCAGAAGTAGCATCTTTGTCCACGGCTGCCTGGGGCAATAAACCAGAAACCCAAACTCTCCCATCCCTTGCCATGCTCCAAGCCAGCCAGTTTTTCTCTGGCAGCTCTTTCACATTCAGGCATCTTTACAATTTTTGAAGACAACATTGAACAATATTCAGATAATACAATACAATATTAAAAATAGCTTCATTTCCTCTAATTTCCTCTAAGAAAAAAATAGAATTCCCAGTTATTTCAGCGCCAGGTTATATAATTAATGTTTCAGCTACAGGACAAAGTAGACATTTGTTAAAAACTCAAAAATACCAAGAACAAGCCCACAAATTCCAGGTTGCCCAAAGTGTTGAATCCTGGTTCCTAAGTGAGACCCAACCTTGTGTGCAGGGCTTCTCCTGATCTTATCTCTCTGGTATTACAAAAAAATCTCAGGACAGGAGAAAAATCTCACATTTTATCTTGTTGACTCAATTAGCTCCATGAAGGAGTTGTGATGCTTTTTATGTTTAAAATTCCTCCTTCCAATCTAATTAAAATCTCCTTCAGGAATTGGCTTTATCTCTGTCTGTATCATATTTGTTTATTTGCATCTGTTCTGACCTTTCCACTACACTTTTAATGAATTATCACATTGCAAATGTACAGAGATTTCACTCCTGAATTGCTTTTCAGGCAGTGGCAGGGTCAGCTGAGGATACTCCAAGTGAGGACACTGACTCGTGCGCTGGGACATTCGGTGACGTTTGAGATGTCATTCCTTTGTGTTCCAACAATCCAAACCTCGGGCTAGGATGGGGGTTTGGGGGTCTGAACAACAATATTCAGGCTCAGACTCAGGAGGTTTCACAGGGACATCAAGCTGGGAATCCTGGGCATGCCCTGAGAGCACAGCCCAGAGACAGGGACTGGATTCCTACTTCTGCTTCTGTTCCGTTCAGAGTGGGGTTTGTTCATCCAGAAAATAACATCAATAGCAGCAACTTGTTGATCTGGCTACGTGGCCAACAGAATTTACTAAGAGTTGTTTGTCAGTTATTTCAAGATTCTGTGATGGGAGATTCCGTGATGAGAATTGCTACACCAAATAGTTTATTTTAACCTGATTTGTGGATGTGCCAATGGAGTCACACGGATTCACAGGATCAGAGTCGCTTCTCTTAAGCTGTCCACAAATGCTTTACATGACAATGCCATAAAATCAGGGAACTGGATATTCTGGAGTTAGAACTTGAGCCATCAGTCACAGTCAGAGTGTAACAGAGCTATAAAAGTGTGCATTGACACGGAGTGTGATCAAATTAATATAAACAATATACTCCCAAGCATAGACCACTTATCCCAGACAGATCCCACTGGCATGTCTAGATTTGGTTTCCGTGTTATTCCTTGGATTTGATCATTAGGTAACACTGGGCAACATTAATACTGAAGGGAGAAAATCTTGTACAGGATAAATGACAAGAACATTTACTCTGTCAATTCTCCTTTTATTTCCAGCAGTGAAACTGCATTATCATCGCCACAAACTAATCCCATTTTGTCCCTGAGTGCAGGAGGTCTGTAGCAGAGCGATGCAAATGAATTAAAATATATTGATTGTATAGAAAATTAAGTGCAAACTGTTTAACACATCCTAAGTGATTAGATGCAATAAAACGTCGCAGAGACGATGGCACAGCTGGCAAACCCAAGGCAGGAGAGAACAATCGGCCGCTCTGGTGGGGCAAGGACCTGGCTCCAGACCTTGGCTTTTCCACTGGGAGCCTGACAAACACCCTTTGTGCTGCAGGGGACAGGTGGCAGCCCCATCCCAGCCCCTTCCCACTCCCCATTTAGATTTTACATCAAGTCTCTGCGAGCTCTGCCTTGAAATCCCATTTTTCTCAGCAAAGACAAAGGCAAATACCTCTTACTGGCACTGGTTCTAGAGGAGCAAAGGTGTTACATAAAGGGCTGCTGAGATTCTGGATTACACAATATTTTTAAGGGGCATGTGATACATCAGAGACTATTTATATGTACATTTGAAAGTAACTGTTGATTACCCGAACTAATTCTTACCCTAAACAGATCAACACCGCTAAGAAGGTACAGAAAAACAATTCTGCAGTGGCATAAAATTAAACTGTCTTGTTTGTGGGTACACGAAAGGATTAAAGAGTATAATTTTACTTAGACCAAATGAATTCCTAAATTGGAAAAGCAGCTCTGTCCAAGGTCACCTGTGTTGTTTCCAAAAATATCTCGAAACAAACGCAAGAGGGGCACTTTGTTGGGTGTTATCTAGACATATATAGTTTCAATCAAATTCTTCAACAAGTGTCAGAATAAAAGTCAAACATTTGTCTGACACTGCCAAGTCACCAGCAAGTGAATCCCCTCAAAGGTTGAAAATAAATTTGATAACAGAATTAAGAATTATGGGATGTTTTCTTTAAAGAAAAAGCCACGTTAATTTGGGATTGAATTGTAAACACCTTTTAGACTTTTCATAAAAAGCTTGTCTAATTCTTTCCACAACACTGGATGAAGTGATACAAGGTTGTGTTCATGACCCCAGGAAAATATTTATAGTGCTTTTTCCAGTATATGAGTTCCCTCTTTCCCTCTCTTCGTGTTTTATGATCAACCTTCAATTAAACCAAGAAGCAGAAGAGAACCTTCATGGTATGAGATTTTAAAGAGGTGCATTTCCCGTACAAATGGTTGAAGTGCAGCATAGTAAATAAAAGCAACAGAAGGAGCAGTGACACAGCAGCAAGGACCCCTGTGAGTGAGCCACACTCCATCTCGATGTCAGAGCCTGCTTAGGAGCTGGGGGAGATGCTTTCTGAGGGAGATTTCATGGCAGGATGATGCTGTCACTGCCCCATCCTCCTCCCTGCCCCGGGAACATTAAGTGGCTCCCTCGCTGCTCCCTGAGCCCACGTGAAGGGAAAACGAAGGAGAGGAACCCTCAGGGCCAGGAGATGGAACGTGAATGTAAAATATTGGTGGAACAGGTTGTCTGTGGGTGACTCTCAGAGTTCTGATACTTCTGTTTGCTTTTGAACGCGCTATAAAAACACGGCAGGCTCCAAGCACGGAGCGAGGGAGATGGGGACAGTGTTTTATAAATACTTTATAAAACCTCCAAGGTTTTAATGCTGCAGTCCACGGAAAGCTGGTTTGGAGCACTGCATCATTTAATAGCAGTTGATAAGCAAAATGTCCAATTTTAATATGATTTTAATTTTAAATGTTTCCATTTTTAGAATCCCAAATTAATCAGCCCTTTTTGCTCTTGATAATTCTTCACTAATGGCTCTAAAATTTCTGTGATAACGGCAAAGAAGTGCCTAAACCCTGGTTTGCTCACCAGAAAATGCTGTAGTAGTGTAAACCAAGTAAACTGCTGAATTATTCATACTTTATAAACTTAGAGTTTCAACTGCTGTTTAAAAAAGAGTAATCCACTTTCAAAAAACCAAACATTAACCCCCCACAAATTTTAATTGCGGAGAATCTTAATGGTTTTTAGGGTTTTTTCAGTATGAACCAGTTGTAAAATGTATAAAGAAATTGGGAGATTAGTTCCTTCATTATTTCCCTTACTTGGTCATTATTTGTATGTGATGTAAATGTTTATGGTTTTGTTGTTGTTGCTTCCAAAGTGCAAAGCATATTTCTTATCCCATTCCAGGAAAAATGAGTAGGGAGAGAGAAAGGAATTTATTTTTGATAACTGGTAAGATCCCATTTTCCATATTCCTGTTAACTGCATTTTTCCTGGTATTAGCAAAATGTGCAGGATTTGGCTTTATCCTATTTCAAAAGTAGACTTAATTAAGTGCTTATTGTATAAATGAGCGGGATTAGAATTTGAGCAGTTGCAATAAAATTTAGAAGCTTAAAAATGACATCTTATTGTGTAATAAGAGACTGAACTGAAGCAGGAAAATAGACATTGGCTTGAGTGGATCCATTTGCAGGAAAAGAACTCCAGCTCCTGGCTTTCAACAAATGCTGGAACTGTGTATTCTAATTAGCAAAAACGGAGTTTTTTCACTACTACGCAAAATGGAAGGTCAAAAAAAGGCAAAAATACACTTTTTAATAATAAATATAAATAATGCCTTTAAATACAAGGTAAAGAATACAGTTTTAATCAAATTATAAACACACTAAATACTTCCAGCACTGGATTTGTGCAACAGCCTCTCATAAATGTCTACTAAAAATCAAACCACGTTGCTCAAGACTTGTTATTTCGATTGTTTGTGCTGAGAAAATCTTCCACAAACATTTAAATTTTGTTATAAATTAGAACATGTCCAATGGAACATTGATTTGTGTTGGATGAAAGTCGTTATTTTAGATAATTACTGTTATTTTTATTTTCAGTCTGCTATAAATCTGATGATGGGCCCTTTAATTCCTGCTTGTTCTGTCAGGATGAAGAACGGAGCTAAATCCAGCAGACCTTGTTTTGGCAAAACTCCCACTGAAGTCAGGGAGGGTTTTGTGAAAGTAAAGCCGGCGTGGATTTTCTCCCAGCTCCTGCTGATTATTTGGGACGTGTTTGCTCCCTCTCCGAGCCCCCAGAGCTGCTCACCCAGGGTGACACCACCACGGCCCGTGGAATCAGGGAAATCAGTGCCAGGCAAGTGTGAAAAATGCCCTTTTCACCCACTGACCTTGGATTAACACGGATTGCCTCGGGAGTTTGGAGAGTGCCACTGTGAAACTGCTGCTGCAGAGACGGGCACTGGGAATTTGGAGAGCCCGCTTTAAGTTCACGCTGTGAATTTAAAGGACTCTTTAAACGAGCTGGAAATAGGTCAGATTCTGATTGTTAGAAAACAACTCCCCACGTGGGTGTTGCCAGACAGGTGGGACCTGGTGATAAAGTTGTTGATTCGTGTAATACTTCCTTACTGGAACGCTGGCACGGCCGTGAGAATGCCAGTCCTATTCCAATTGCACTGGGGCAAGGCAGCTGAAGGGTTAACAGTGTTCCCTCGGCAGGAACCTCCTGCCGGGAGTGATAACACCGGGCACAGACAGGGCTTTGCTTTTTACAGGAGCTCTGAGCAAACACGGGGCCAGGGACAGAACCAGCGCTCCCCTTGTCCCAGACGGGGTGATGGAGAACAGTCCCACACCCCGCTGTGTCCCAGCCTTTCCCCAAGGGGACACTTCCAGGTGACAGCACTCCAGTCTCTGTGCCTTCAGTCAGTCACCATCTGCCTTCATGTGGGAGCTGGCTCCAGGCTGGCCAAGCACTGCCAGGGAGGGATTCAGGCACTGGACTGAGCCAAAGGGCTCTGCTCGCTGGGAACAGTCACCAGGGAGTGAGCACCGAGCTGCTTCTGGGCCAGACACCAAACACTGCTCCAAGGAGCAGCTCTGAGCTGCATTTCCAGCTCCTGAACCAGCTGGGAATGGTTCTCTGTTCTCTCTCTCTCTGTTCTCCACTCCATATTGATTCCATAGGTAGTACATTACCCATGGACATCTCCAGGCACTACTGAACACCTCTGCTGCAACAGAGAGCAGCATCCCACTGTAGGGAAGTCTTGTGAAGAAAGCTCCGGAAAATGGGATATTTAAACATAATAGCAGAGCCTAACCTTCATGAGTGTGGGCAACTATGTGCATGTGACCTCCTGAGTAGTAATCTCCATGTGAGTAAAGAGATAGAAATAAGGAATCCTAGATTTGGGTGGCGAAGGAAGTCGAAGAACATCCATTTTGGTTATTATAGTTCAAAGGGAAGTAAGAGGTACCTCTAATATAAACCAAATTATATGATACCTAGATGGTAAATGGCTGCTCCCATAACACAGTGGATGTGCTGCTTTCTCATGCCTGGTTCTGATGCCTGGAACTATTTCATCTCTCAGGTCCATGTGGAACTTGCTTGTAGTAGCTAGCTCCAAGGACAGCTGAAATCAACATCACTAAATCCCCCAAAGCTGCAGAATACTGCAGTAGTTTTATAGCTGGGATGCTTCCTCACCCAGTTCTGGATAGGGATAAGGAGAATCCTTTGGAAACAGTGAGCTGTTGCTGATCAGTGTTCCAGCTGGGAAGAATTTGGTAAGTGCTGCAGCCCCAAATTTACCTAAATTTTTGATTTATTTGGACCTTCCCAAGAGAAATGCAAGTATTTTGCCATATGGGATGTTTAATCTTATTAAACAGTTAGGCTATTAACAATTACAAAGTAAAAAACTGGCAAGTTAACTTTATGTTGCAAGATAGGAAGATAAAACTGTGAAATTCGAAGAGTTCTGAATGCTCCCATCAAATCGTGAACTAGGTGGAAAAGCCAGTGAACAGAATCCATTAAAGCTGCATTTATTAAATGTCCACTTGTATAAAAAGCTAAAAATAGTGTTTGAGTTTTTCCAATTTTCTTTTGATAACAGTTATTATGATTTTCTGCTTCATCTCAGAAAGTCATTTTGCTGCTGCTGCTGCAGTGTATAATCTGTGTGCCCTTTCTTGGTGCAGCACAAATGACAGAGCACTAATCAGATCAGAACAACAATCACGTCATCTTTGAGTAACTAGCAATAAACTGTTTTTATAAGGAAGAAAGATGAACTATTTTTAGGGTAACTCTGAACAGAAAACCAGAAAATGATTGTATTCGGTCTTACTCCACATCACTGCTGTGAATTTCCAAGGCATTGCTTTTTCCTGGGCAGCAGGCTAATCCCTGTCATACATCTTTGTGTAAATGGTCCAGTCAAATAGGATTTCTAAGGTCTGGTTAAAAGTTTTGACTTCAAGTCTATGAAATCCCCTTTCTCCCTGCCCTGTCTAGTGACTCTGAACCACAGGCTGATTCCTAAGTAACCTAAATGTCCATTTTTGGTGATTATCCCACGTTTTCAGCATGTCTCATATCTCCCTGTCTGTGTTATTTTACTATTGCTGTCAAGCCTTCAGCAAACGCCTCCATTGGAAGTCCAGGAATGGGATTGCCGTGGCTTTTCCAGCTCTGCAGCCCTGTGCAGGTGCTGCGTGGGAATGATGGCACAGGGCAGGAGGCACGAAGCACCCAGGTGTCTCTGGAGATGGCTGTGCCCACCCCACACAGCCTGGCCTTTCCTGAGATTCCTTCTCTGCCTCACTAAATCCCGCAGCAGTTGGCAGGGGGTGGTGGCACAGCTCTACCTGTGCCTGCCCTTCCTTCCACCCTGTGCCAGAGGCACCCTGCTCTTCTCCCTGGCCTGGGGAGGGTCAGTGTGCAGCTGTTGGGAAAAACTATCTCCAGTTATTTGGCAGCGTGGGAGGGCTGGCATGAGGATGTCCTGGGATCTGTGGATCTGAGACCCACTCCTCACACTCAAGCTGCACTATGAGCCCTTTGGAAGCTTCTCAAATTAATGTCATTAAATAACCCGTTTTTCCTGTGGCCCAGCCACCAACAATTTCCTTCTTTCACCTAAAAAATGTAAAAAAGAAGAATAACATACAGTCAAAATGTAGTTTTGCCAGCTTTTATTTTAGTCCTGTTAACAAATATATTTAATGCAAAGGCAAACCAGGAACTCTATAATTACCATACTCTCTGGATATAGAAACCAGCAGAAGATCTCATAGTTAGGTATCAAAGAAAGCAAAATTACTTTTTTTATATCCTGAAAAGACATTCTACTTCAGGCAGGAAAAACTATAAAAAACCCCACCAACCTATCTAGGAATCCAGTAAGCCAAAGGAGAACAGCAGGAGTTCTGGTCCCATGAATTATCTCTGTGCTGCTGATCTGTGACGGGGGCCAAGAGCTGCTCATCCGGAATGGTGACGTGTGAGGGACACTCTCAGTGCTCACCTCCATCCCCGTGCCCCTGGCTCAGCCGTGGGGTCTCAGGACAGGAGCTGACAGCTGCCTGTGGCTCACAGCTCAGGGCTGCACTCCGGGCCAGATGCAAGAACCACTGGGCCATATCTACACCCATGGATAACCTCCAGCCCTGGGATGACCCTCTTTGGGTGTGTAATCCCTTTGGAATTGCACTGTGCAGGCAAAACAGCTCAAAACTCCTCCCTGGGGAAAGCTTCGGCCGAGCTCCCTTTACATTTTCACACTCAGAAAATATAAACGAGGCAAATGTTCTGTTAAAAACAACAACAACAACAACAAAAGATAATGGAAAAAGCTCAGAGTCCAAGTGGTTGTTCTCCAGGCGCTGTAGCAGTGAGGTGTCTCCTGGAAGCACAATCAGCTGAGCTCAACCGTGCAAGGAAAGAACACTAAAAAGTGTTCGGGCAGGGCGATAGCAGCCCGCTCCTGCTGCTCCTGCTGCCACACTGCGTGGGTAAGGACAATAGGGACACACAGGGCCAAGCCTGGAGGGCCACAATTATACAATATCAACTCCCAGGCCTTGCAAAAATGTAACCTTAGCGATAGAGAATGAGAGGCAGAGCAATTACGTGCGTTTTCTGTGACCCTGCAGAAGGATTTGTTTCCCTTTGATCTCCCTATGGATGCGTGCCATTCCCGGCCTCATAAAACACGGATTTACGAGCAGGTTCACCCCAGTGCAGCCCTCCCAACAGCTTCCAACCACGGCACGTTGTCACTGAAACAGTGGAGCAAAAGCTTCCAGAGGGGTTCTTTGCTCTCTCTGTTTATGCACCAAAACCAAACCACGTACAAAAATTGTAGAACTGATGAAAGCAACAGTATTTAACAAGAGTCTTCCTACCTCATGTGGGTATCAGGAGGAAGAATTCATAACACAAGCCTATCTTTACCTCCTTCCTGAATGACCTGACCAATGGCTGCTTGATTTTGTTGTTTCAGAAAACATTCTCTCTTACATTCCATTAATTGCTCGAAGTCCTGCCACATTTTCATTTGCTTCATATTTGGCCCGTGACTTTCCCGTACAACTTTCTGTTTCTCTCGTAGTTTCTGTTAAAAATACAAAAATATCAGATTTCTCCAACAGCTCTACACCACAGAAGTTGCTCGCATAGGCAGCTTGGAATGACAGAGATTTTTATATGCTATGGAAATATTGTTTTGTTCACGTTGATAACACTCCCTGCAAGTGCTAAATGCATTAACGCCTGGGATTTAGATCTTTGTATGGATTGACAACTATTTCCATGGTTTTTAACTGTCTAAATATTAATCTTATCTATTTGAGAACTTATGCTAAAAATCTGACATCATTTCCATGCAGAGCTCTCGCAGTATCAAGGTGCAAGCCGCAATGGATTCATATCATGATACTGTAACATGAAATCAATGTTTTACAATTAAACCCCCTCCTGATTATTAACAGTGGCAGCCCAGACCTGTAAAAATCACTCAGACTTACTGAGAAAAGGAAATTAATAAAAGCTGTTTGGTGTGACTTGCTAAGCCCAACCTCGTCCCTGCTGATCTGAGCTTCAGACAAGATTAAAACTGGACAACTGCTTTTGTCTGACGCCGCTGATCCCCTGGCCTTTAGCAGCAGTGATAAGGTTGACAGGCTCAGAATTTATTGTCTTCAACAGGTTGCTTTATATACAACAGAAAATCTGAGCTGGCACAGTTCGTTATGCCCCTGCTTCAGGGTCTTATCCAAATGGTTTTCAGGGAATGTGCTGTCACATTGAGCTGTTTGCCTATCCCTTACAGCAGCTCGTGCTATTCCCTGCAGGAAATCAAGCCCTGAGGAGGGAGCAGGATCCTTTTCCAGGGTATTAGTTACCAATGCCAGCAGTGATGGAATTTTCTTTGTAGGCTGCACCATGCTTTTTATAAAAGACTGAGCACAGCCTTTGGGAATAAGCCCCACAAAAGTATGAACTGTACAATGTCTGTACAAGGTAAAAGCCTCATCCTTACCTTCCCAAGGTTTTCTTGTTCAAGGATTATTCGTGTATACTGTTCTCTAAAGGAAACATAAAATGATTTTATCATTATTTGGTTCTATGTAACAGGACAGAATAATGATGCAAACATGGAAAATGATGGAAGTATTGGGAGGTTCATAAATGAGATAGAAGAGGAAATGCAAGAAAACCTTTTTGTCATTGGAAAACACATCCCTTGATATGAAGGATCAGATCTCCTTCAAGTCTTCTCAGCTGTGCAGCTGGGAAAAGTGATACTGGCTAAGGTCTCTTACATTTTTGAAGCAGGCACGATCACTGCTCCTTCCAGCTTGAAGGCAACAGCGAGACCATGCAGATGAGATACTCCTGATCCCTTTTATAATGCATTTATCCTGGTGACACCCCGAGGTGAGCCACGGCCTGGCTTGTACGAGTGTCAGAGTTTACAGACCCACAGCCCTTAACTGCTGGGAATGCAGTGTTGGAATGGAAAGTACAGGAATGAGGGGGAATGGCATTTCAGCCCAGGTCTGACAAGTCCAGGGAGTGCAGTGGGAATGCTGCACGTTCCTCTCCCAGAAAACAGCCCTCACATTTCGGGGCCTAAATATAGGCTGAGAAGTGTTAATGCTGACATTCAGCATGGAAAGCCCTGGCTGTCCACCCCTGTCTGTACCAAGTGGCCACATCACTCTGCCATACCCAAAGCTGACACATGACCCCTGACAGTAGAATATGCAAACCACAACAGCACCTTCCACAGACAGCACTCAGTTTTTCTGAAATGTGACAATAGAAAAAAAACTGCACTGAGCCACTTGGAAAAAAAAAATCAATTCTATTTTGTGTGTAATTATTGCATTTTTTGTGTGTGAGAGTCAGCTAGTAGAATTCAAAATAACTCAGCTCATTTAAGGTAGATGACCTTTGCATACAGAAATCCTAATTTCGAGAAAGAAATGTCAGCCTTCAGGATGCCAGAGCCTGAAGGTTTCCTGGAGTGTGAGAAAGCTGTGGGACCCAAGGCATCACATTCCCTTATTCCTTCCCTTTCTCTCAAGCACTCCAGGACTTTGACTGGAGCACTTGGGCCTCGGGCCAGCTGCTCCTGCCTCCACAGGAATGGAGCTGGATCACTTTAGGATCTCTTGCTCTTGGACAATTCCAGCCAGAAGAGATCAGAGCTGTGCTGAGGCTGCTCCAGGTGCTGTGCTGTCCCACTGATCCCAGCAATCCTCATCCACTGGAGGTGAGGCTGAAGCTGCTGCTTTGTCCTGGCACACAGCACGTGTTCTCACACATTTGGCCTCCAGAACACCCTCTTTTTTATTTTAAAGTAGAGTTTTCAAAGTAATCATCAGAAGATTTTATGTCTTTCCTAGTAAGTTTTTCTTTACTATTTATAATGATGACTGGAAAGAATGTAACTTAATAACTTTGTTAAAAACCCCACAACTTTCTATTTTTAGAAAAGAAAATTAACTTTTCACATTCCTATCAAGTGACTCCACGGAACAGAGAGTTTATATTCAATAAAGAGGGTCTGAATTGAGACATTTTTTGTTCAATACGTTGTTAGGAAAGTGCAATTCTATTTATGGTTCATTTTTACTCCGTTTACATTCCAGTGCTTGCTGAAAAATACATTCAGGTTCTAAAGGGATGTCTAGAGAAAAATGTGATTGTCTCATTTTATGTTTTCCTAAGATGTCTCTATTGAACTTTGCTGTAACTCATTGAAATGAGACAGCTCTGTGACCTCTTAGAAAGGTCAGGACTGTGGCTGGTCCCTGTGGGAGGATAATTTCCACAGTTGGGAAGTGAAACGGGGACAGCACAGAGGGGTAACAGCCTGTTCACATTCCCTCACCATACCTGGGATTACACGGCTGGGCTCGTGCTCCGTTCCAGCACTGGGCTCTGCTGGCTGCTCCGTGTGAATCCCCACATCCTGGATGTTCAATTCCCAAGGATTTGAGTTGGAGTGAACCAACCTGAGCTCCCACTCCCTGCTGTCTGACCCCGCTGCCTCAGCTGCTCCTCATCCTCATGAATATTCACATCATCACTGAGGTTTTATCTCTTCAGCCTTCTGCTTAATTTTGCTGTTTCATCATTCCTTCATTAGATAAATGTTTATTTCCTACAGCCTTCCATTATTTGGTGAGATGGAGCAAGAGGCCTCTCAGCCTCCATCACCTTCTCTCTCCTCATCCTTCTCTTCTCCCTCCCTAAAGTTCGTAATTTTGATTCTTTTCTTACTCTTACTTTCCTACACTCCTTACTACACAGAGTTTGAGCAGTGCCACGCCTCACATCCTTGTGATGGATGTTACTCTGCTCCTTCACTTCCTGCTGATCTCTGCCTCCTGTTCTAGAACATGGAGATGCAGCTCACTGGTACCAGTGCAAGGGGCTTCAGGAAAGGTCTGATGGATTCTCCTGAGAGTATCCCTGGAGTTTTCTCCCTGTTTGACAATTTCCCTGTCAATAGCCATAAAACTGAACAAACACGAATTTTAAAACTGTTCTGATAGATGTTTTTGTGACTGAGAAATACTGAGGTGGGAAAGCAAAGACCACCTTGTAAAGCTGACACCAACTGGATTATTTTGTTGACAAAAAGAATCTAAGATTTACTTTTCTGGAAAACAGAATTTCTATCTCATGCAATATTGTGAAATTCTGAAAAACTAATTATGAAGAATAAGCCCCGGGTATTTTGACACTTTTACCAACTGGAAATTATAAATGTTTTGGGTTTTTCTGATGCTTAATTTTGAAACAGTTTGTTGACTGTTGCCTGAATTTTGTTTCAGCTTTTACGTTGTATTAGAAGATTGAACGTACACAAATTTTTCAACAGGATACTTTTACAAAAATATTTAGTTAAGTTACACTTAGTTAAGTGTAAAAAATCTCTATGACATGGTAACATTTAGACTTCTTAGCACAGATAATGAATCCGAAATATCTCATTCTCAGAAAACATTTCCATCTTTGGCAGGAAAAATTTCTATTTAAAATAGAAAACTACACCAAAAATAATCAGCAGCTCAATTTATAGTATTTCCTGTTTCTCTCCCTGCCAGTCAAAGGTGAGGGGTCCTGAAAAGAGTCACGGGATGAAGGAAGTGGCTTTTTACTGGAGTCAGTGAAACTGAGGGTAGGGATGGAGGTTCATGGGATGGTGCAGAACCATCCTCAGAGTGTGGGGCTGCCAGTCAAAGCCCTGTCCCAGGCTGAGAATCTCCAATGGGAAGGGCAAATCTCCTGGAATGTCTGAGAGAACTTGTAGGTTTCCAGCAGTATAGGCTGGAATCCGAGATGCTTATTTTTAGATTATTATAGTGTTTCTAAATTTATCAGGTGAACTCCTCCGGTCCAAATGCCAGTGAGAAAATTCCTGAGTTGAGCCTCAGTTTGTGAATCTCCTCCCAGTGACCCCAAGGGGAGCCCCTGCCCCGCTCACCGAACCGCCCTGCGCCGCTCCTGGGGGTCTGGGGACACGTAGGCCTTCATCTCCTCCTTGGCACGCTGCAGCTGGATCTCCAGGGTCTGCCAAGGAATCCAAAATTCAAATAGATGTATGTGTGTATATATTGTAATTGTCATTCCATTTCACAGTGCACAATTCCTGCTCTTACCCGTTTCATGCAGTTAATGTAACGGTAGTTGCTCTCTTCCTGGGCACACTCCTCGAGAAGCCCTTTCACTTCCTGTGGGAAAAGAGGAAGATTCCAAAGGACATGGTGACTGAAAGTTCCCACAAGATGCCCTGTGTTGCCACATAAACCATGAGAGTTTATTATAATGATAATAATCCTGAATTGATAATTTCTCAAATGTTTATATAATCTGGGCTTCTCAGAAGTCTCTTCTAAAATGAAAGACAACTGAGTGGTTTTAGATTTGCAGTCTCAGTCACAGTCAGAGATGCAAAATGGCTGTTCACAGGTTTTTATTAATGCCTGACTTCTAACAGACACTTCAGCAGTGCTGCCAAGACTCCTGTCCCTCAGCACATCTGAAGTGCCAGGCACAGCTGTGAACAAGCATTTCCTGGAGCACGTCTGCAAAGTGCATGTCAGAAGCTACAGACATGCCAATGGTATGTTAATGAGCAATCAATAATTACATGGAGGAGTAAGGAGACAGTGGGTTGCTCCCATCTCTAAATGGTCCATTCCAAAAAAAACTCATGACCCCAATGGAATTCCTGCACACATTCCAGGCTGCACAGCATTTGCCATTCCAGAGCTCTGTCACTGTGTGATTTTCAGACCATCAGCTGGAAAACTGAATTCTACAGTTCCACTCATGTCCGGCTCAGTGAGTGGATGTGATTGTCACCACACGTTAGAAAATTACTTAAGAGTTGTCTGCCAAGAAAAAAAGCCTTGATTGCTGTTGTAAAAGGTTCCTTTGGAAGGTCCATTTCAGACCAAATCCATCTGGTGTGAAGGACCCTACAAAGGAACTTTTAGAGCAGGAAAATAACTGTCTGCATAGTCACCCACACTTTAAAGGTACTCCCTGTTTATCTTGCAGTATATTCCTTTGTGGGCAAGGCCTCGAGGAACCAAGCCCAGCCAAAATTCACAGGAGTGATGGAGTGAGACAAAGCAGGAGTACAAGACAGTCTCATTTAATGAAGTCTCCTCACCAACAGTTTCAGTCATTAATTATCCATTGAATTTGTTGCTAATGCTGTGAATCTGCTAACTGCACAGAAAGATTTGTCTTGATCAATTAATCTTTATGTTCAAATTCTTCCCTAACAGATACTGCCCAGGATTTCTGGCAGATGCATGTCCTTGCTGATCAGAGCTGGATGAAGCACCCTGAGTCCATCTGCTGCTGTTCAGGACCTGTGTGACTGCAGCCACCCCACACAGCAGCTTCAGGCACGACCTGTGGGTCACACTGACTCATGGACTGGATTTGTACTTTGCACATCCCGAGGGAAGGCAGGGAAACACAATTCCACAGCATTTATCCACGTGCAGGAGCCAGCCCCACCTCACCTGCTCCAGGGCCGAGCGATTGGTCTCCAAGCCGGCCGCACAACTGTCGTACTGGATTTTCTTCTCATCACGTTCTTGAGTTAATTCCTTGGTGAAAAGGGGAAAAGAGCACATCAATGAAATCTTCTTTGACTGGCACGTGATGCTCAGGCCCCTCACACACCAGCCCCAGCTCCTGGCACACTCAGGAGTGTGACCCTCACTGGCACACGGCTGTGGTTACACAGGGGAGCCACCGAGCCCCTCACATTCTGGGGATCAGAGAGGAGGAAATTTCCTCTGTACAGCACATCCATGGCTTTACCCTACCAGGGTGACAAGGCTGTGTTTGCAAGGAGAAAAAACAAATAATTATAAAAACAGACATTATGAAAGGATCAATATAAGTGCTCCCTACGAAAAGCCAGATTCCCAGTTGTGCACAATCAACCCCTTCGCTGGATTTCATCTGCTGACACTTTGAATGGAACCATTAAAAGTAGGTTTTCTGGAAATTTCATTGATAGATAAATGCATCAGTTTAATTCCATGGTAATGAGCCAACTTATGGCAGCTGTAGACCCAAAAGACTGGTTTTTTTCCAGCTCTCTATAAAATTTTGAGAACAAATGGACAAATTTTCAGTGCCACAGACTAATGCAGGAATTAGGGCAATGTATCCAACATTTGGATGGGAATTTATCTGCAATCCACTCAGAAAGGACAGTGTTGGTTGGGATCATCAGTGCTGAAATACAGAAATAGCTTTGCAACTAATCTGAAACTAGCTTTGCTTTGGGTTTGAACTATGACTTTTCACAATTTGCCCTGAAGTAGTAATTTTTTAAATTGCTATAAAGGACTAAATTTTGTGCCTGCACTGTCAGCTTTTACAAACTCCAACCTTTAGCACGTTGCCTGCTGCAAACGCTGTTGACACATTCTGCTATTTCCAGCTTTCCCTCAGAGTTGATCATGTCCTTGTAGAGCACTTCAGAGATCTGTAAATTGGATTTATTCGGGGGTTTGACTCGATTTACACGGAAAGAGAGGAGTGTTTTTCTACAAACCTGGCAGCTCTGACGCAGCTGCCTCAGCTCTTTGATGACGGGAGCAAGGCTTGCCTTCTTCTCTGCCACCATGGCATTCAGTTTCTTCACCTGAGAAAGGGACAGAATAATATTCATTAACTCTACGACCCTAATTGTACATTTATGTAATTAGGAATGTGAAAAGAAAGGGAAGTAAACCAAAATACAGAGAGAAAAAAATGTGTGATGAAACCTTAATTATGTAACTGAAGTTCAGGCCTAATTAAGAAAGGGAAAGAGCCCATCTGGCAGTGGGGTCATTCCCACAAATGAGGTGAATTCTGCTCCCATCTTTCCAGCTGAGAACATCCCAGAGAAGTCCAGGGCACTGCTCATGTGCCAGGCACCAAAGAGCTGAAGGAGCAGGGGAGATGAAGGGGATGCACAGAGGGGGCTCAGAGAAAGGAAGAAATCCTTAAGAAAACAAATAAACCTGCCTAGGTTAAATACAGCTTGAAAATGCTAAAACTTGACTCACTTTGACATATTTAGACTGAACATTCAAATTGCATCCACCTTTCTGTTTGAGAGTAATTCTATTTTAGTTACACCCTTTTATTTTAAAAGTGCCCTAATGAGTTAAAAAGATGCTATTTTGCTTTTTGCTCTCTTATAATATTTTCTAATTAGAAATTCAAGTTCTTTCTTGCTTCTATGGCTATGTGGGCAGGTAAATTAGAATATGACAGTTCTAAGGGCAATTGAAAATCAGGCTATAGAGAAAAAGACAAGCTATTTAGCTCTTTAAGCATATTAAGTATCTTTTTGACAAATGCTTAACTCCAGTGATTTACAAACATTTTAGAAAAAGACTCCATTACAGATTCAAACCATTCGTCTCTTTCAAATAATGTGTCAAATAAGAACAAAAATGAAACCACTTCTGAAACCACAAAGAAAGTAAAAAATCAAAGACAAGAAGATTTGATATCCCTAAAGTTTCTGAAGGGGAGAAAAGAAGAATTTATTTGTAGGATTTTAAAGAAAAGAAATGCACATTATAGTAAACTTTCTCAAGATAATCTTTGCAGATGCATTTGTTAGAAATATATGTATATGTATATGTATATGTATATGTATATGTATATGTATATGTATATGTATATGTATATGTATATACACAGATTAAAGGAAAATTATAAACCCAAACAAAACCATTAAACTGGGTTTTATATGCTGAGGAACCAGATACTCAAAGTGAGGAAATACAATAGTTTAAGACCAAAATCACCATTTCAGACATGTTATCTAATGTCTGGCCTTTCACTTCATCCATTTCACTCTTCACTGCAGAGACTCTTTCCAGCTCCTCCTGGGTGTAGCTGTATCCAGAGATTCCTTTCTTCTCCTCAATTGCTTGCTGCAGACACAAACAAGAAATGCTGACGTGAGTCCATTAACCAAGAAACAGCAAATTCCTTCTTGGAGCCAAATATTGTAAAGAAGTGGAACGGGTAAGTACTGTAATCAATTTATTTTATTAATTGATTATTATTAAGCAATTTATTATAATTAATCCAGCTGCCAGAAAAGTAGATTTTATCTTGTGCCTAACAGCAGGACAATAAAAACCCTCTGTAAATACAATATTTGGTCATCCAATGCTCAATGAAGTGAACAGAGAATTTCCACAGAGTAAAGTGGGCTGGAGGTCAGGCTCTGAAGAAGTTCAATGTGTAAAATCTGTCTGCTTGATCAGAAGATGCAGCTAATTATTTTGTAAAGTATTTTGGTAACAAGAATACAGGGATTGGAAGCAAATACCACAGAGTGTTCCTGCATTTGGGATGCTTACAGTTATCCAGAGCAGAATCCCTTCTGCTGCTGTTCTGGCTTAGGAAAGATTCATCCAGTTTTAAATTTAAAGGCATTTTCTTCTAAATATTCTGGGGTTAGAATGTTTCCTTCCTGCCTCCTCTTTCTTTAAATACCATTCCTATGTATTTTACAGCAGTAACTTAGATCCTGTTTGCTGTTGGTCATTCTCTAAGTCCTCACTACATCTGTGGATACCAAAATGTAATTGAAGCACCCAGCCTTGCCCTAAACAGCGTTTGTGCAGATTTACAAAGCAGGGTCAGGCCCCTCGGTCTAAAAAGAAGCTGCAGACCAGTGCTGAGATGGACACAAAGTACAGCAGCCTCAGAGTCAACAGACAAAAATACCTTTTCTACCCTAATGGCTCCTTCAGCAAGGGCAGCAGGAGCTGAGGGTGATACACAGAATAACCCAAGCAGCATCCCTGAGATCCTAAGGCTGTTCCCAGGGCAGGGAGGGCTGGGGAGCAGCACCAGGAGGGCTGGGGAGCAGCACCAGGAGGGCTGGGGGAGCAGCACCAGGACAGCTGGGGGAGCAGCACAAGGAGGACTGGGGGAGCAGCACCAGGAGGACTCGGGAGCAGCACCAGGAGGGCTGGGGGAGCAGCATGAGAAG
>VWZT01010703.1:247175-271796 GCA_013397055.1 Pachycephala philippinensis | reverse complement strand
GCTGGGGAGCAGCACCAGGAGGGCTGGGAGAGCAGCACCAGGAGGACTGGGGAGCAGCACCAGGAGGGCTCGGGAGCAGCACCAGGACAGCTGGGGGAGCAGCACCAGGAGGACTGGGGAGCAGCACGAGGAGGGCTGGGGAGCAGCACCAGGACAGCTGGGGGAGCAGCACAAGCTCGAGTTACCAACTGCTGCTGGATGGCCTCGTGGCGCTGCCTCAGGAGCTCCTCAGTCCTCTGCAGGATCCCGTACTCCGCTGTGATTTCTGCTATTTCCTGGCGCTTCTTTTTGTAAAACGTGTTCTTGCTCCGCAGCTTGTTCACGTACTGCTTGAACTGGGGGAGAGAGAGCAGGAACTCACTTCATTTACAGCCAGGCAGGGCCTTACCACAGCCTCTCACTGCATGAAATGTAATTATCCTCTTTGTCCTGCACGCTGAAGATGCCGTGTTTAGAACAGAGGGCTGGAATTCAGGATTCCCAGGCTCTATTTATTTTCAGCTCTGCATTTGTTCACTGAGCGAGATCAAGAAAAGCAGCTCTACTGCTTTCTGTCCCAGATCACTCATTTGCAGGCCTGAGATCACTCCCTTCTGCTCACCACCATTTGACAGCTGGAAAAGTAAATACTCCCTGCAAAACGTTATGGGAGTCATGGATAATAAAAACTTAATGCAACAGTAATTTGCACTTGTAACAGAGCCCCAGCTCTGCAGACCAAAACATGGTAACAGCAGCAAAATTGGAAGGGAAAAGGACATGGGAAAACTTTTTTTTTTTAATATTCTCAGTAGTTAAAACTTGTTGTACTCTTTCCCTGACTCCTGCAGACCTAGATGATATCACTGGCTAAGTTTTCAAACCCAGGAAAATAAAAGCAGAGTCCTTGCATAGGAAGAGAGAAATGCAATACTTATTTCACTCAAAATCTAAAGCAATGGAGAATTTATATTTTTATTAAAGACTGAGTAAAATAATAAAAACCCTTACAGTCCAACAGCCTTAGCTAATTTACACCTGAACCTGTGTGTGTTCAATTTGTAACACAAGTACCAGGGGTTGGCACAAACAGGTAAGATTTTTCTGTGCCTTAATGTTTTCCATCTGTCGTGCAGTCTCAGCTCTTATTCCTGGATTTTACTTGAGAGCTACGAGGTAAATGCCAGTCACAGCTCAAAAATGCATTCAGATCCAGAGATGGAAAGCAAATAAAATTTATGAGAGTAAATGATGTAAGAACAGGCTTCAGAATACTCCTGGATGAGGAGGGGTTCAGTGTGTGCAGGGAGCACACACCAGGCAGCCCCAGGAGGAAAACAAGTCCCACTCCCACTGATACAGGTTTGAAATTCAAACATAAATGAACTTAAATTTCTAAATTTACATTAATTTTTCTTCTTGCGAAATTATCCCTTTCCCTTCTACAGAATAAATCCAAACCCCCAATGTGACCACAGGCTAAGAACCCCCAGAGTAACTGTATGTTCTATAAAAAGTGTCCTGGGCAAAATGCCCACAATGAAATCAACCCTGTTCATCTGCCATCCTGTGCAATATCTAGGCCAAAGCTGCCTCTCTCTTGCTACGCTCCAGAACTATTTTTAAAGCCAAAAGCTATAAACGTTTTTGGTGAAAGAACAAACCCACAAATTACTCAATGTGCTCTATGCAGATTGGCCTCTGTGTGGCTTTGGGATAACATCCTACATCCTGCTACTACCCAGGACAAGGATACACAAGGTCACCTGAGCCCTCTCACACTCTCTGGTACATTACTGGCACATTTAATACAATAGTACCAAATTCATTCCTTTTCATAGCAAAATCAATCACATCCTCTTAGTTAATACAAAAGACTTCTTTTCTTTTTTTTTCTTTAATTGCTCAGACAATACCAAGCTTTCTGTGATTTCCAAGTGATTACAGAAGTATAAATACAACCTCTTCTCAACTGAGGAAAATCTAAGGCAAGCACAGTCATCTGTCTTGATGCCTGGGACATTTTGTTTGACCAGTGGAATATAAGAAAGAATGAGGTAAAGGATTAAACTTAATTTGTGACCACACAGAGCTATCAAATCTGAACGATCTTCTGTCAGTGTATCCCAGGATGAAAAGCAAACTATTATTCTCTTCACTTTTAAGGTCTTGAAAATAGCTCGAGTGGGAGGTAGAGTATTTGCATATTCAATATTCAAAGCATAATGTATTTTACAATGGAAGTCAAAGGATCTTGTTGATTAACGAACCAATTCCACCACTGTTCTATTATTAGCTGATTAACTTAGGACTATATAATACAAATTTCATCCAAAATGAACTACAAGTTGCTCACAGTGACAACTGAAATCTGTTCCTTTCAGGAGGTGGATGTCAGTCAGCACAATCTCTGGCTTTTTAAAGCAAACTTAACCTTTCACACAGCTTTTATTGCAACAAACAAGGTAAAACAGTTATAAACAACAGTAGGAAAATTATCATCTGTGTAGCAAATCAATCAATAATTTGGCAAAATGTTCAAAAGACCTGATCTACTCCAAAGGCAGCACAGATTAGCTCCTCAAAATCTTACTGACTGACGGCTCCTTAAGATCCAGGGCCAAGCTCTTAGATTTGACTCTACTTAAATCAGCAGCTTGTAGGGATTTTACAGCAAAATTAGGTTTCTTCAGCCTAAATGCTGAGAATCATTCCATAACTTTCCAAAAATTAAAAGCAAATATAAAATACCAATGTTTTAATCTGTGTGAGCATTGCTTCTGAGGCTTTACACACCTCGTGTGTACATAAGAAATCAATACCACAAAACACTGCATTTTACTGTGGTGAGAGGTCTTTTAAATCATTTGAATAGTTCACGGAGAAATAACATTGTTTGGCCACATCACTTTCAAGTTAAGTAACCAAAGGAATCCACTTCTGAGCAGCAGCATTTTCCCATAGACCAAGGCAACTGCTCCCCGTGTCCAAACTCAGCAGGCTCATCCTGTGGAATTCCCATGGATCTGCCCGTGCAGTCATGTTCCAGTCAAGGCCGTGTCCACCAGTAGCTTTTCCTTCTCAAGCAATTTAACACAAGCAGTTATTTCAGCTTCAAAGATTAAATGACTGGACAAGAACCAAGTGCTGGCACTGAGGGAGCAGTTGAAGCAAACCAGCCTGGAGCCTGTGTCGGCGAGTCAGAGCCCCTGGAGACACAAAAACCATCCAAGGGAAAGCAAGCAAAGATTCTGCCTTTGCACTTGGCTATTTTTATGAGGGACTGTAACATAACGAGCATGGAATGCAGCTTATGGAACACAGTGAATGAAAACAGGACTTTGATCCCTCACATAATGTCCCACAGCACACAGGTACCCACCATCCCTGGGCAGATTTCCTGGATTATGCTCCATTTTAATTGGAAGAATCCAGCAATGCACCCAATTTATGCTTCTCCATTTATTAGAATCTGGAAGAGGTTGGTATCACCAGATTCAGTCTCTCCACATTTAGTGAAGTAATTATTATAACAGTTCTCAATAAAAATCAAATCAGGGATGTTGAAATGGCTTCTCCAGGGGCATCCAGAGCCTGGCAGGATATCCCCCTCCAGGAAAGGACATCAGCCTGGTGACCACGTGCCCTCTGTGGTCAGAACTGGGACCAGAGCCCAGCTCCTCTATGCTCAGCCTTGGCCTTTCACTGCAAGCTCTTCACCTCGTCTCCTTCAACCTCAAATTTGCTCCAGGAGAAGTTTTCACAAGGTTCTTATTCCAAGATTATCATTACAGGAGAAAATGTATAAGCTTGTTTTCTCCAAAGAACAAATCCCAGATACATCGCTCACTTTTGAGTCAAATATTTTAAAATAGTATTTTCTGGATTAATGCAGTAATTTGATTGTGTTATTGTAATTAAAACGTATTTCATATGAAAGTACTACAGAAAATAAAGTATTAATTGTAAAAAGAAAAAGCGTTTCTTCATGAAACACATAACTAAACAAGGTTCCAAATAAACAGTTTAGTTAATAAAATTATTTGCACAAGCAAAATAATTGCAGAAAATCTTAGCTGACTATATCTGTTTTCATTAAGAACTGAGGAACAGATGTTTTAATTTTAACTAGACTAATTAATGGGATACAGACTGTCCAAAGTACTGAAATTCAGTTAGGCAAAGTTCCTGAACATGACAGGTTTTCCATATTTTTTTCCTAAGAGGCTCTAAATTTAAGCTAGTACAGCCAATGTTGGACAGAGTTAATAACTCAGACATAGAACGACGAGCTTCTAAAAGATAAGAGCAGTAGAACCTCAGTCTAATAAAATGAAAGTATCCTACAGCCTGCTCATGGCACAGCTCAGCCAGGAAAACTCTTCCTTAGCATTTTCAAGGAATGCTTGCTTCTGGTCAGGCAAGAAGTATTAAAGCAGCCATTACTAATACTTTGAATCAATCCAAATATTTATAATGAAAACCCATTTTCAGTGCTCAGGGAAGATGCAGAGATCAGTGAGATCCAGGGTTTATCCATGGCAGGGGGTGCTGAAGGAGTGCTCAGCTCTGGGAGATTTCCCTGGATCTCTGCATGTTTGGTTCAGGTGACAGGGAACTTCCCACAGCAAAAAATCTGGCAGATTCAGGAGAATCAACAGTTTTTGAGGAAAAGTGACAAGATCTTTGGTCTGAGGCTGCCTTCTCTGTTTGCAAATGGAAACATTTGTCTTGTTTTCCCAGGGGCAGGTAAGCATGGAGGAGCATTTGTATGGAAAAGAGATTGAACTCCTTAAGAAAATGCATATGCAAACCTCACACACCTGTGAACAGAGTGAGAGGATTTCCAATGCCACATTCTCAAAACCAGACTAATTCCCATTCCTGCAGCTCAGCACAGCTCTGAGACGACTCCGAATCGTTGGGAAACTCAACATTCTTGGGGCCCTGTGCTGAACTCTGGAAAGTACAATGGATTGTGTAAAGGGCTAAAAATATCCCAGCTTTACCTAGGATCACTTGTAATTGAACCATCCAGCATTCCAAGTGTCAACATGTGATTCCCTAATTTTCAGGATCTGACAGCTGCAGCGAGGAGCTGCCAACTGTGCCCCCTGCTCACTGCACTTTGTTTGAAGTACTTAAAAAGATTTCATAATCCCTGAAGCAGACAATTTATTCCTACTTTTCTGTGTTTGATGTAAATGAATTGGTTATTCCCTGCTGTTTCTCCTGAGTTCTATCCAGGTGTACAGCCTCCCAAACCCAGTGGAATGCTTTTCATGACTATGGAAGAAAAGCAAAACACTGGCACCTAAAAACCTAAGCCAGGCTTGACCTTTTAGTGAATGAAGGGCTAAGACTACCTCAACTGGAGATCCACATGCTGGTTTGGGAGCACAAGTTAGGAAGATGCTGATTCTTCTATTGCCAAGTCTTGAGAGTGCCATGGGATGTAAGAGGACAGAGCAAAGTGAGGTAAGGCAAAGATTAGGAATGCTGGATATAGGAGAAAAACAATGCTTTGATTTAACTGTAGCATTTTGATAGGATTAAAAAATCCATTTAAACTTAAGACAGCAAAGCTGTTTGTTAAAAACCCCTCTTTCTCCCTTTTTAAAAATGGAGGAACTAAATGTCAAACACGTTACTGGAAGAGGAAGGTGTAAGGAAGCTCTCGGCTGTCAGAGTGTGAAGGGAAGGTTGAATGTACAACTCCTGTCCCCAGGAATCCGTGAACTGCAGCACTGACTCACCTCCACTTTAATCAACATTTCCTTTGCTATTGGCTCAAAGTTGGAGCAGCAGAGCACTGAACCAGAAAATACAAATCCTAAAGCAGAACATCCCAGAAACAAACCTACAGCACAAGGCTGGCTGGGAGGGAGGAACCGAGACCTGCACTGGGGAGGGAGAACGTGCTCATGCCACTTTGGCTTCGTCCCCTCTTCCCTGCCAGCCCTGTCTCATCTCTCAGTCCTGGCTCCTCACACCCCCGCTCTGAGGCAGGACTGGCTCTCTGCATTTGCCATGGACTTTGAGGAGATGCAGAATCTACAGCACCAAGGCCCTGTGCAGCAATTCTGGTAGCAGACGTTTACAAAGGATTAAATATCACTGTCTCTGCTTTCCAGATGAGGAAACCATGACCTTTGAAACAGAAGTGATCAAAAACCATCAAGAATTCAAATCCTTTCCTAGTTTTTAGGCACAGGAAATGCCCTTTACACTGGTGCCTGTGAGTACCACTGCACTTCACCTAAGGAAGTAATAAACACGAACAGGACGTGGATTTATATATTGGCTTCCTTGCCAATACACATTTCCTTGCAGAAAGTATTTTACAAACCAGGAAATGCTTCTTATGAAAAGACAAACACTTCTGATTTTAAGCCAATGGTTTCTCCAAATTGCTCAGTTATTCATCCTTCACTCTGCACAATGAAGACTTGAAAATGTTTTAAAAATCAAAAGCAGAAGATATTTGAACAAAAGGAATGCAGGTCATGTCCAAAACAGGTCTTGTCCTTTTTCTGTCTTGAGCCACTTCCTTGTGTCAGACAATTCACTTGAGCTATTCATTACTAAGCCTTTTACAAGGTTATGAGGTTTCCTTCCTACCCTATTCTCCTCAAGTTTCTATGGATCAGTTTCTTGTCTCCCTGAAGAATAGGCACAATTCTTTCTTACCTTACAGTGCCTGTGCAGATAATGTAAAACATATGCTGCTGTCTTGGTAATACATTCTTGTTGATTAATTAAACACTTCTTTCCATCACATGTCACGAAACACAAATTGTCAGCTTTCTGCTTTTATTTTTGCTTAAAAACTTGTCCAAGACTCCACCAATGTGCCCAGTGCAGCTGAAAACCTTGGAGTGGAGAGAAACCTAATGCAGTGGGTTCCTTATTACTGCTGCCTAAGGAAAGGGTACAGTGTGTGACGGGAAGAGAAACCAACATCTTCATTTTGCACGTCTCTGTGTCATTACTCCCACCTGGACTTTTCATCCACACTTTCAGAGTCCTTTAAAAGTAACTGATTTTGTGGAGCAGGCACATCCTATGGGATTAGGAAGGGAGTTCCTTCTAAAAAGGGCGTTCCCTGTATTTAGTAGTATGTAAAAAAAGCACAAAAACAAAGAACAAGCAGGCAAAGAGTGTGTGCCTCTGGCTAAATGATGGCAGTGCAAACAAAGAGAATGATGCAGATAAAATTCTCTTCAGTTTAGTGACTCTGCCTGTAAGTTCCCTTAGCAGGATTCTTCCCAACTGGGAAAAATTATTGGCTGAAGAAAAGCGAATTTATTTTGCTGACAAACCAGTACCAAACTGCAGCTCCCTTATTCTTGGCAAACTTTTGAAGCAGAAAAAGCTGCTTTGAGAAGTTCAGCTGCAAATCTCACTCTGCCTGGGCCAGACTGTCTGTGCCAGTCAAAGTCGGTGTCGCAGCTGAACTTCAGGAGGCTCTGGGAAATTTGGGGTTTAAGTAAAAACTTTTGTGGGTAATAAATACCACAGGACTAATTACATCTCTGATAATCACTGGTATTATGCTTTAAAATCATACAGACTTTTTATATTATTTATAATCATATTGACCTTTATAGTTAGTTATTCACCATCATACCACTGGGATGATATTGCCATTATTTTGGCTGGAATATTAAAACAGCCCAACAGTGCAGATTTACACACCTTGCAACGGATGAGGCACAATCTGAATAACAGAAATTAATAATTTGAAAATAGCTACAAATGCCTACCTCATCCTCAGTCAGGACTTCGGAGCCTTCCAGCTCATGGGCCTGACTGCTCTTCTGCTGCACCTGCCTCTCCAGGCTGGACATCTCTTCCTTGGCAGCCTGAAGCTCTTCTGCCTTGGCTTCCTTCTTCCGGGAAATTATAGAAGCCTGCAAGATCATCAACATCAAAATTGCCTCGTTTCATCAGGAGAAAAATGACTTTTAGATAAAACATATAAATTATATGCAGCAGGTTAAACCACAACCTCACTGAAGTTGGCTGCAGCATCCCAACTTTCTCCAGTTTGGATGAGGTTTCCAGCACAGCCTTTTTGCCCACATTCAAGCTGATGTATTTTACATTTTAGATTTACATTTCTTCACCTCATTTTTTCCTTTTCATTGAGGAAAAAGGCAAGCATTTTAGCTGCTCCATTTCTTCTGCTTAGTCCCTCTTGGTGCATATGTAAGGTACACCAACATGGCTTAACTGGAAAGTTATCTAAGATTTCACAAATGTCATAATACAGATTTTTATAACTCCAACCTACTCCAACCTACAGAAATATGTTTCACTAAAGCAGAACAGAGCCACTAAATCTTGGCAAATAGCTAGAAGATGATGAATAAAGCAATGAAGTACAGAAATAGTGTAGATTACAGATTATTCTTTCTTTTTTCTGAGTCTAGAAGATAAAGCACTTAAAAAATAGTATTTTATACAGGACTGAATATTTAATAGTACCTGAGTTTTGACCAGAACAGATTTGGGAACATAAGTATACATTAGTTCAAGGATTAAAAAAAAAAAAAGAGCATTTTTCTCTTGCCAAAGTATCCTGTTGAAAAATATTCTAAAATAACACAACACATTCATTTAGATGCAGGTGCAGGAATTTGAGGCATGGCTGGTTTCTTCAAGTGAAAGGGAAAACTTAGAAAAAAATGAAGCCAAAACACACCAGCTTTCTCACACTCAGCTGAGAGGACCAGCTTTCTCCCTAAATAAATCTCCCAACAGAATTGTGCTGGGGTGGGAGCTCAGCTCTTTGCTGCACGAGGTGTCTCTGCTGACAAACCAGGGGCAACAGAGCTGATTATTCTGTGAAACAGAGCCCAGGCCCTGGCAGAAGAGAGCAAAGAGCACCACGGGCTCTGAGCTCCCAGCAGCAACCTCAGCAACTGAGGTGGACCCTCCTTGGTCCCAGCACATTCCAGAGCAGGATTTTCTTTCAGGAAGAGCATCTCTTCCAAAATAAAATGGTGTCTCACGTCGTGTTTGCGACTGAACTGCAGTACACACCTTATCCCCATTTTTTCCCTCCCACTGATGCATTTTCCTTAAGCCTTTTTATTTTTCAAGCCCGTCACTGTAAGCATCACACTGAAAATCATCCATAAAATTAGCAGTGCTGCAGGTTGCCTGGAAAGGAGCTGCTCAGGTTCCTGCGTAAGCTCCGAACGTCTCCGAGTTCATAAATCCTTTTTATAACTTGGGAATTTACTAAGCCTGGACCAGACAGCCTATTTTATAGCAAGATTATTTTACAGCCTCAGGATGAGAAATCAAAGAACTCCTTCTTAAGAGATGCAATGGAGAAAAATGGCATGTGCTCAGACACAAGGAAGGGACAGAACTGCAGCGGGCAGCCCTCACGCTGCCTTGTAAGAATCCATCCACAGCTGCAACTTTACCAAAATAGCTCCTGCAAAATGCTCCTTCCAGAACTGCTGTGATGCAAGGACAGCAGTCAAAATATTCACTGACACGACTGAAAGCAACATTTGACTCAGCCCTAAACATACATATGTTCAACAGCTCTTTATTTTCCTTTTGTCTTCCATTATTATGCATTTCTACTGATTTCTGCTAGATAAATTAAAGGAAAAAATCAGCACGTAAACCAGTGACTGATTTTCTCTCCTGCTTCTGCTTAAAACACATTTTGTTCCTTCTTACCTGCTGGCGATACATGGAGAATTTACTATCAGTTGGCTCATACTTCATCATCCTTTTCTCAATAAGCTGATTCATTTGTGCATTGACTTCATTTATCTGCAAGACAGAGTGGAAAACTAAGGAAACAGAGCTTGGTGTCTTTGTCTTCTCCAAGAATTAAATGCTTTGCAACCCAGATTTACAATCCAGCCAGTTCCTTTTTTTAAAACAGAGAAACAGACCCAAAAAGCTCCATGAGTCATTAAGTATTGGCCAGGAAGAGGCTGTTTTTGGATTTCCAGCTCTGTGCCTTTATGATAAGGCAGAACCATGATGCTGGCCCTGAAAATGAACTGGTGCATGTGGAGAGAAAATGCAGTGAGTTGGTAGAAAAAAGACTGATATTGCCACATACTGAGTGAAAAATGGGATTTTATTGACATGAACTAAAATTCCCTTTCAGTCAACCATTTAACATAAGCTCAAAGGGAAGCAAGTAAAGATTAAGCGATAAAGATTTCATCAACACTTTGCAGAGTCACAGACCATCATACTCCAGCTCTGTGGTGCCTTCCTCCTCCTGCCACGAGATGCATTTGGTTGTCTTTATTCCCAAACTGCTGAGCTTCACTCCAGCCAAAGCTTCAGAGCTGCTGCACCTGGAGCTCTCAGGCACACCAGGCTGCAGATTCCAGCTTTCCCAGTGCACTGGGACTCTCAGCAGCCATGGAAAACACAGCCCCAGCAACCTCCCTTTAATTCTCTGCTGCTGCTAAGGCAGCAGTGTAAACACGTGCTGCAATCCCATGGAGTCAGACCCTAACACAGGGACAGTGCTGGCCACCACCCTGGCAGTGCTGGGAGCAATAGCCATATGCTTGGAAAACTGACAATCTCAAATAAACTGCTCAATAGGACTAAAAATACTCCAACACCTGGGGAAAAACCCCAACTCTCCTGTGAATTCTATGCTATTAGTGGTAGAACAGGCTTGAATTTGAAAATGGCATTAGAATTCCCCTCTGTGAATAAATTCCTGGGTTTTATATTGTAAAATGCATGGTGAAAACATGCTTAGTGCAGTTCAGCTCCTTTTTAAGACACTGAGATAATAAAAGGCTGACTTAAAAAAAAAAAAGCTGCCTAAGGCCACGTGATAACAGCCAAGTATATGACATGTTTTTATTATCTTACAAGAAGAAGATACTTCCAAAATATAACAAATCAAAGGTTACATCATGGAGAAAGAGGAAAAAACTTAAAGCTTTTTAAAATATTGCCATAAACCCAACAACAGTCTTGGAAAAGAAATGTGCAAAACAGGGTTTCAAGCATGCCTGAAAGACACAACTGCAGCCACAAATATTGTTTTGATTAGAGGAACTAATCTAGGAAAGCAGAGGCTGAAGCACAGAGCTGGTTTATTATTTCAGCCCTAATCTGCCATTTATTAATGCTGTCATCCCTTAAGATGGATACTCTGTTTCCTCATTATCTCTATTTCATGGCAAAGCCTGAGCTGAAAATCTCAGGAGTATTAAACGCCAACTGGTAACAGAAGACATTTAGGATGTAGGACTACTCCTCTTGCCTCTAACATTGGTGTAAATCTTCATCCTTATCATCAATAGCAATACTAATAATTAGCATTCCTCTAAATTCTTCTAGGACATAATATTTCGTGTTTAATCTTTTATTTAGGATTATGCAAATATGAAAACTTCATTGAGTGAATATATAAATGTACTTCTGTGGCAACAAATCCCCTCTGCACGTTCTGGATATATCTGACAAATAAGGGTTTTTCTAAGACTATTTGCTCTTTACTTATGAAAAAGCCTGGAAAGGTAAATCAAGTATTTGATGCCCAAATTTTCTTTGGTCTTAAAAACTAAACCAAACAATGCAGGGCTTTTCCAAACACTGAGGAGTTCTGAGCCATTGCACATGGATTAAGGCATCATCTTGTGAGGATCCATCCCTCAGGGAATGCTGTTCCCTCCATAAGCTCAGTGTGTGTTGGCACAAACCCCCTCAATGGCAGGGAGAGTTTCAAGCAAGTGACATCTGAAGGGAAGAAAAATCAGCCCTTCAGTGCTAAATTCACCCAATTTCCTCAATAGCACCTAAGGATATGTTTGGGTTTGGGGTTTGGTTTGAGGTTGGTTTGTTCGTGTCTCTTTTGTGAGTATTTAAAAAACCCTTATCAGAGAGTTTGCGTTTGGTGATTAAGACACCTTTGGTTTTACAACTGAAGGTGTGTTCCTCTGGGAATGAAACATCTTCTCCAGGATATGAAGTAGGGATAAGAACATTGCAGAGCCCAGGAAGCTCAGACCACGCTACAGAACACAAATGAAGTGTGACCTTGGTCCCTCACCTCCCTTTCCAGTGCAGTGACATCAGCTTGAGTCATGGCTGGCTCTGTAACCACCTTTTGTAAGAAATACACTGAAGTCTTTTTACTTTCCATCTCTCTGGGTATTTTTTCAGTAACCAGGTAGGAATTGAAATTTATCTCCTCTTCTAGTTTCTTCATTAAACCTTAAAAACAAATTAAATCAGTGAGTGGCTATAAAAGCAATGTAGCAGATAATTAAGTTTGATTTCCCCAACACATGAAAGTATTTAGCAGCTGATTACAATAACACCACCATAACATTTGAGTCTTCTTTTCAGTGCTCAAAGAAAGGGGGAGTTACTTGATTTAAATTTTTAATCTGCATGTCAAACAATATAAGAGGATTTATTGTGCAGCTCTATCTCTAACATATAACTATCAGCTCCTTGAGAGATTCCTCTCATTAATAACAAATAAACCCCATCTCACATGAAACTCCAGCTGAATCAGATACAGAATTCAACACATACCACTGATACAAACAGCCATTGAACCTTTATCTGTAGAAAAATCTTAATTTGTCCTAGCTCGTTGATAGATTTATTATATCCTTGGAGAGTCATGCTTAAAATAAAACTTTTTTCCATCTGGCATCTAAAAAGGCCTTAAAATGGGCAAAGTTTAATGCATGCTTACTTTAAGGGTCCTTTACACTGCTGGAACACAAATTGCTGTGAACACTGTGAAGATTTCTTCTTAAAAGAACAAACATTTAATCTCAGGACAGTTTCTAGACTGAGAATGCAGAAAATAACAATCCAAGAGAAAAAAGCAACCCCATTTCTAAGCTTTGCTGGACACCAGCCTGATGCACCTACACCTTACCAGGCTTAGGAGGACTTGGCTCTTTCTAGACAGAGTAATTCAGGCTCCTTAACAGATCATTTATAAATAAACCCAAGTACATGCAGATAAGAACAATTCACAGATAGAAAAATGCAACAGAGTAAAAGGAAACATCTATTTAAATTACACTGCACAGTCTCCACTGACAACAGGCAGTTCAGTGCAATTATTCCTCAGAGACAACTGTGCCAAGGACTACAAGATTTGGAAGCTGCACATCAGATGAGAGTGGGAATGGGTATTTCAGAGTATTTTTCACGATCTAGGTGACTAAAAGGTAAATATCCAGGGTTCTTTTTGTTTTCAACCAACTTGCTAGGGTTGGGATTTTGGTTCTCTCCATATTTGGGAGAAGATAGAATTGTGATGAAACGCCAAGGAAAACAGCAAGTTCACAATCTCCATCTCTTTCATTTACTGCACAAGCAGAGAAAAGTTGAGCACAGAGATACAAAAGTACAGCTGATGCTGCTGAAACAGAGATGGGAAAGGATGTAGATGAAAACAGCTTTTGGTTCTCAGGCTAAGAAGCCTGACTGCCAAAGGGAAAGGTCAGGACAAAGTGAAAGAGCCCAGGAAAAGGGGCCCCCGTTTTTCTGCTGCTATTTACCTCTAAATCAGTGTCCTGAGAGATCCTCCTGAGCCCTGCTCCCAGCCCACTCTGACAGGAAAGCTGCCAGAAGGGAAATAAGCCATCAGCTCTTGAGAAAACCTCAAGAAGTGGGAGAAAGAAATCAGGCCCTGGGGAAAGCAGCGCTGCCAACGGAGCCGAGTCAACAGAAACTAAAAATGAGTGGGAATTCCTCTTTCCCAGTTTGCTGATTTCTGTGTTTATGGAAAGCAACACTACCACAGGACCTTTTCCCCTTTGTGGAGGGGTCATTTATCAAAACAAACAGCCCCCAGACTGGTTTTAGAGTGGGAGAGTGGAGTTACTCTGCCTGAGGAACAGCCTTCATGCACTTGGCACTGCAGCTGCACCCTGGGAAACACACTGGGACTTACTGGGAGAGATTTCCCACTCCTTTCCTCCAGAAGAACTCAATTCCAATCTTCCTCAGCCCCCGACAGAGCTGGGCAGGAGGGACCACATTTTAATGTCTCACTAGAAATCTCCCACCTCTGCAAATGCAGCAAAGCTGCTTCCCACGTACCCTGGGAGCTGAATTATCACCTCCGAACTGACTGGAACACCACTCCCAACCTGGTATTTATAACCGAGATCTTTGGTGTGGAAATCAATGTGATATCAAATTATTCTGATATGAAATATTAATATTTTAATTAAATCAATTTCTTGAGGTTTTTAGCAGCAAAGAAACCTGCATATATAACCTATACTTCATTTCTTGTGCTACTCCAGTTTTCTGATAAAAATGTACATGCCTAAAGGATTTGTTGTAGGTATGACAAGAAACTCAGCAAAGAACCACAAGAGCTTTGATAAGAGCAGGAACCTTTTGACTTCACGGGGTATAACCTTGATCACAATCTGATTTATTTCTCAAATAACCTCGGAGCTGCCACCAAGTCCTGTTACCCCCTGAGTGGTTCTGTGTCATTCTGAGCCCTGATGGAGCAACAAAACGAGTTAAAACTTGATATCTTGATGGGGAAAGACACGATGTCAACATCCCTCATGACTAATGGCATTTCTTTCCTGAATACATTGGATATATTTTTCCTATACAACTCAACACATGGACAAGTAACTACCTAAGAGCTACTTTTGCTGCTTAACAGAACCTTAAAAACCAAAACACAAGGCAGCTCCTGGTTTGGTTTTCTTTTTTTCAGTGAAAAACATTCTTCTGCAAATTCCCAGGCTAGAGGGGAAGAAAGGCCAGCATACTTCAGATCTTTCCATTACACATATAAATTCTGTTTTTAATGTTTCAACATTGAGTTGTGGTTACAAAATCTACACACGTAAGCGGCACAGAAATCTGGCTCTGTGCCCTCAGGTTATTTTAGCAAGCTTCTGCCAACCACGTATTTACATGTGGAGTGCTATTCAGAGCAACTCCTCATGTTTTCCATTCAATTTTTTTTATTATTATTATAAAGAGAGGGATGGGAGAAAGAGTTTATTCGTGCTTGCTCAGTCATGTAGAAGAGAGGCAATTTTCTCTGCATAATTCTGTTAATGGAGCTAAAACTTGATTAACCTTCTGCTCAGAATCCCACTTCTTTTCCCTCTACAGGCTGCCAACTGGGCATCCAGAACCATTTGCAACAGGAATTCAGTTTTTAAAAGGGGGGAAAAAGAGAGAGGGACACTCATTTCATAGACTCTCTGCCAACGATTTGTTCAATATCACATGGGAATGCCACGACCAAGTCTAGAACAGACTTCCAGCATCAAATCCTTCCCTTCCCTTTCTGCAGCCACAAAGGCTGAAATATTCCCTCCACAGCTTCCAATAACACCACTTCCACTTTCCCTCTCTTTATATAAATAAATGAAATAATTCCAAGATGAAATGAAGTTCCACCTAAGCCAGTCTGCTTTACCAAATACTTCCATAACTTTAATTGTAATGTGGTCTGCAGTGTTGGAGGAGATCATTTAAATTTGGAATTTTAGGAAAAGACCATTTAGTGGAAGGGAAAAATATTAATTTTTTATACCAAATGGAATATTTAAGTAATAGGTTCCTAAATTTCTGGTTTTCATCAAGAATGAAATAAAATAGGCATCTGTACAAAGCAATTCCTCTTTGACAAGTATCTTTGAAGTTCTCAGTGTTCTAAATCTATTTCTACATATTAACTTAATGAAGTTTATAAATTACACATTTTACTGTTCATCAACAGATCACTTTAACACATTCTTTTAATCAGTATTTTCAAGCTACTCATTCATATCTTCATATTTCTGCCAATAAAGTAACCAGTAACGTCCTGTAATGGACAGAGATCAAGAATTCAGTTATTTGGTTTGTTTCTTCATGTCACCAATTTCTGTTTGTGCAGCAGAGATACTCAAAGCAGAATGATGTCAACCTTGCAGAGTAAGTGTGAACTGAGTTATTCAGACCAGAGGCCAGTGTTAGCAAAAATCCTGTTCATACTCAATACAACAAAGGCCACAAAAAAAATCCTCCAGAATATGAAAATTTATGTTACTTAGTGCTACCAGCAGCAAATCCCTCTCTAGTTAAACAATATCCTGAGTACTAGTGAAGTTATTAAACAGGGAAAGATTGAAGTTAATAAACAGGGAAGGACTGAAATTAATAAACAGGGAAGGAGTGTTCTGTGAACCAGCACCATCACTTTCAGCTGTTTTGTAGCAGCTCATAACAATTAATGACACAATACAAAGTCTTCTAAATATTCTGTTTCTAAGAGTTAAAATCCTGCCAACCACAAGGCGTATTCTCCTGGCACAGCTCAAGCAGGCTGATGCTAATTGCATGCTAATGATACTCATGAATATGTGCTACTTGCATTCCTTGCAGAGTTCCTTTACATTTCTTTAAATGTAAAATTAATTATAAAGTGAAGTAATCAAATCCATAAGACAAACAACAAAGCTTCTGCTCCTTAGCAGCAACTTTGAACATTTTATCTTACTTAGGAAGTACAAACACCTGAAATATTAAAAATGCAAGAAGTTTCTTGTAAAGGGAAGGATCTGACTTGCAGTGCACATCCAGCTGTTGCACTGTCAGCAGACAAGGCTACACTGATACCAGGAGGCAGCTGAGGTACCCAACTGCAGCCAAAGGGAATTTTCAAAATGAAATAAATTGTAGACCTTGTAGACCAACAAAGCTTTTAAAATAAATGGAACCTATTCAGCGCACTGTGGTCACCTAATTTCAATTATTAAAAAAACCCCACAGTTGGCATTCTGTAATTGCTGCTACAGGCAGTGCCTTTGTAACTGGGGAAAGCAATTACAAAGCTGAGTCCTGAGGTCTTTGTTTGGGCAAAATTTCAACCCAAGTTTTCTTAAGTAATGACTCCAAGCTTTGATTGGGAACATCTAAATACTTTTTGTTTTTTCCCCTGAAAACTTTATTTTCATCTCAATGATTAAATGACATATTTACTGGCTTTTTATTATGTTACCTTTGCTTCTGTGAACTGAACCCATCGAGTTTCCATTGGCCTTAAAAAAAACCAGGAACTGAAATAGAAACGTTGACACAGCTTTGCTGTATAAACTCTCTGATAGCTACTGCAAAAAATGGAACAGTCATAAAATCCACTGCAAGTCCCTGTGAGTACAGAAGATGGTTCAGATACTCCTTTAGTTCCACTTGTGGTTCAGTGGCAGATGAAAATCATTAAAAAAATCAAAGAAAAATTACAAAGTAATAACAATGCTACGAGGTGGTGACTGAAAAAAATCCTTTAACTCAGAAGAGTTGCCAAAGCAGTTGTGTGATGCAACTGAAACAGTAAATGTTCTTGAAAGAGTAGGACAATGACTTGGTTCACTGGATTTAAAGAGAGAATTAGTCAGATTCTATCAGTTTGGAAATAATTTATACACCATTCTATGGCATGTTTTGCACCACACTAACCTAGGATGCAACAGGAAAAGCCTCACTTACTTTCTGGTTTTGAATCTGCCACCACATGCTGCATCTCCTTCAGCTGGACCTGGGCTCTCTGCAGCCTCTGCTCTGCATGGAACAGCTTTGGAGAGACAATTGGACACACACAAGCTCATTCCTTGGAAATCCACGTGCAAACAACTAAACCAACAGAGCCCCAAAAGAACCCCAAACACAAAACATGGCAGCTCTAATGTCTGCTGATTTTCTCTTTCACAAGGGAATGTGCCAGACCAAATTTTCAACACTTGGCCTGGGTTTACTTGATATTCCCTCCTGTTAATTGAGAAGAGTGTTCTTGTTCTCCCAAGTGATATTTTCTCTGATGGCAGAAATTCATCCAACAATTTTCAAACAAAAATATGAGTGGCTTGAACATTACAACAACAAAAAAATGCAGCAGGAATCAGGATTGCAGCAGATAACTCCTTATCCTGCAATGCAGCTGAGTTGTCACAGCAATCCACTGTCCATCCCAGAGCAGTCTGGAAAGCTTCCTGCCAAACAAGACCCAGCTGATTTGCATTTCTGTGACTTAGGGAGATGTGCAGTAAGAACTGGAATTAGCTGGACATCACATTCATTTTAGTCATGACCTCACTCAGGCTCAAGCAAGGACCCAACAGCTTGAGAGGCCACTGATTCCCACTGATCCCACGTGCAGACACAGGCTGCAATATGAGAAATCTGAGAGCTTTTCCCATTTTAACAGTGTTGTCAGGCTACAGAATTTGGTGAAATGGTGTAACAAAATGGCACTGGATTTTACATAGGTCAGGAATAAAACCCACCCTTACACTTGGATGTCAACTGCTCCCAGGGCTTCTCAGGACATCATTTTTCCCAAATTTAGGGGGCCTAAATCGCAAGGCTGCTCCTGAATTCATACTGCCCCCACCCAGGAAAAAGATGAGGTACTTGCTGTGTTGCTCAGCCCCTGAAATCTTCGTGCAGATCACAGAGATAGAAATCAAACCAAGGAAACATTTGCTCACTACCATAAATATGAAGAGTTCCCTTCGGGTGCTCCGGCATAAGTCATGGAACGTTTCCTGGGAATGCTAAAGGATGATGTCAGTGGGAGCTGAGGCAGCCAAGTACCTTCAGTGTGGTGTTCAAAACTTGCAGGGTCAAGCCTCTTCCCTTAAAATGTACATAGATCTTTTAAATGGGATTTAATTTTCTGGGCTTGGGAGAAACTCTCTCCTGTTGTTCCTGATGTATTTTTAAAATGCACGATTCCCAAACA
This sequence comes from Pachycephala philippinensis, assembly GCA_013397055.1. Taxonomy (NCBI): domain Eukaryota; kingdom Metazoa; phylum Chordata; class Aves; order Passeriformes; genus Pachycephala; species Pachycephala philippinensis. The sequence continues at coordinate 253,066 of VWZT01010703.1, read as the reverse complement.
AACATCAACAACTCCTCATTTTAACAGGTATGTTGTTATGCCAGTACCTGACTTTTTTGTTCTTGTTTCTGTTGAGCCAGAGATTCTTCTCTCTCTTTCTCTAAGCGAAGCTGTCTTGCTATTTCAAGCATCCGTTGATGATTTTGTACTGTCTCCACCTACAGCAAGCGGATAAATAGTGCATGTTGCTGTCAGATAGTTGAGAAATGCATTAAAGAGATCATATGTCTCACAAGCCCACTTAGCACTTCCCTTCCATACACGTTACTACTCAGAAATGACAGCAAAGTACTGGACTCTAGATTCTTAAAAGCTCTGGATCAACGCCTGGGGAGATTCCCTGTAGGTCAATTAGTTACTTGATTCCTTCCTAGACATACAGTGTGTTTATCTTAATCCTTGTTTGCATTCCAAAATCGGAGTTGCAGGCCAAGGATTATGACACTGAAATGTAGGAGTGCTACTTCTCTTATTACCCTCTTCTTAAGACGCTCTACTCTTTTGGCCAGTTGATCTTTCTCCTCTTCCATTGCACTGATGTCCTAAAAAGCAGGAAAAACAGATAAAGCATTATGAATTTATTCCCCATGTATATTGGATTTAACTAAATTCTCTTCAAATTAGTATGAAAATCAGAGTTCTTCCCTGAATACGTGGGGGCGGTTATAATTTTATTGATCTATGATCAAACATTCAGGATTCCAATCTCTCTCCTCTCTTTCTTCCCCCACAGTTCCCACTCTCTTTATGCTAACATTCTTCATCTGCATCCTTGAGTATTAATGTGAACATTTAAAATAAAAGCAGGTGGATTTCTCTAAAATAAAAACAAACAAACACAAACCACCAAGGAAAAATCAGCATGAATTCAACATCTGATGCAGTCTGACATATGTTCTTAATGTCAGCAGCATTACCCACTTCCTGGCAGACCAATTTGCATGAAGTCGCTTATGAGCGATGTCTGCTGCCACTTTTTGTATTAAAACTGTCTTAAAAGAAACACTTTCTAGTGCTGAAACATGTATCTGATTATTATTCTCCTTTAGTCCTATTTTACAACAGCAGGGCTCCACAGATTGATAGTTATGAGAGAAAGGAAAATGAATTCTCCAAATGTAGACCTTATCTCAACATTTGCTTGGCTTGTCTGCGTGTCCACTGGAAAGCTGTACACAAGCTTAATTATTTTGCTGAAACACAGCAAATATCTCTACTTAACACTTGAGCCACGTGGGTTCATCATTTCTGTTGACTTAAGCTCTTAATTCATTCAACACTCTCCGGAATTATTAGCCGCTATCAGGAAAGCAAAAGGCTTTGTATCAGTTTGCATTCAGAGGAAATGGAGTTCTAATATTTGGAAATCATGCTGCACAGAGTCTTGGCAGCCTCCTTCCCCAATCTGCTTCAGAAAGCTCAGCTCTGAACACAAGCGAGGACTTTCTGTTTGCCAACAGAGAGCAGTGTCAAGAGGCAGCTGCAGTGCCCACCAGCTCTGGCCTCTGTGGCTTTCACACTGTCCACAAAGCCAACAAACATGGAACTGACATTGAAAAAACCAACTAAATAAAAAATTGTGGAGTTTTTTTACCCTTCTTATTTCTGCAGTCGATAAACCAGATATTTTGAGCTGCTCGTGCTCCTTATGTAGGTTTTTAAATGCTTCCATGAGTTCTTCATACTGTAAAATGAAATGGAAATCGTGCAGAATGAGCTCTGTCTAAGGATTTTCAGATCAACACACTGTTTTACTACTAAGACAGTAAATGTAGACATAGAAATATGGTGAGAATAAGATAAAAGGCATTTTTTCATTGCAAAAGCCTGTCAACTTACAAAGCAGAAATAAAAAAATCACAGTGCATTATCTTCCATTTGAAGGGACACTCAGAACTTCACAATTTCCTCAGTATTTTCATCTCTTGTAATACACAGCGTATTTGCAAAACAGGAAGATAAGATGTCACCCGAGAGGGACAAATTAACAAATTACTCTCTCTTACTACACATCTGTGTATACCACATATACAAATTTATCAGCCCCAAAAGGAAGAGTTTGCTCTAACAACACTCTTGATGGGAGCAATTGGTCTTGAATTTCCAGAATGGCCCAAGAACAGAGCTGAGCTAACACGTGAGAAATGTCTGTGACACGTTGCATAACCCTCAGAACATCCCAGAGATTGATAGATGCAGCTCAGCACTCAGAGACAAGGAGACAGTGTGCTACTTCCACACCAATACTTTGCCCACCAGGAATCTTAAACTGAGAGGCAGTGTGAAAGTCTGTGTGGGTAGAGAAATAACAGGGGACAGCAAGAGTTTAGAAATATGGAGAGGAAATAAATTTAGATTCAACTCGGAGAAACGCGAGCTGAGGTATAAGGAAAGATAATCTCCACAGAAACAGCCCTTCAATGAGATGGAAAAATCTAAAAGGAGAGTATCAAGTAATTTTTTTACTTCCTGGAAAGAGCAGTTGATATGAAAGGTGAATACCAAATGGCAACAGCAAAGGCGAGTTCAAACAAAGGCATCAGAGCCCTGAGCAGTGAAGCAGCAATTCCATTCTGTAAAACCCTGGGGAAGCAGCATCCAGAGCGCTCTGCTCAGTTCTGGTTGTTTCAGTATCAAGCACACACTGACAAGCTGGAAATAATTAAAAAAATTAGCAATAAAATGGCTAAGGAGAAGAAGATAAAACCATAAAGAGCTGGATTAAGTGGCAAATAAAGGTGTGACAAGGAATGCACAGGCTGGACAAGGAGAAACGAGTTACAAAATGCAGGAGGAAAACCCAACTGGCTTCCATGATACCCCTTATGCACTCTGGAAGTCCTTTAACAAAAATGAAAGAGCAGGTGGTCTCTGAGCAACCGCATTCCCACTGCTGGTGTCCAAGAGTTTTCCTTTGTGTGTCTCTACCTCTGTCAAAAAAGGAGTTCCATAAGTCTTTTCCTCACTGGAATGTGAAATTGGAAGGCCAATGGCAGGATTCAAACAAGGGCAGAACACAGTTTGATGGATCATAACAAAAAAAGGTTCTCACTTTTCACTGTGGGTGCCCCACCTGCACCTGAAATAAGGGACACACTCAAATGACCAAAAAAACACCCAGGTTCCCATACGGAAAAAGAGATCTCTGGCACCTGGGAGTAACCCACTGAAGCCTGAACAACTAGATTAATGCCTGAAGTTGCTTATTTCTTAAATTATATATTGCAGGCAATCCAATGTCAACATCACAACACAGCTGGGAAGGTGGCAGGTTGCTGACTATCTTCTACAAGTAATTTACAAAAGTACATTTGAGCATAATTCTACACATCCATAAAACTTGACCATGTTATAAGGTGTCTGAACTCTCATTCTTGAAATTTCCCTTAAACGACACCATTGCAAGACTGTATCTAAATAATTTAGGCTAATTGTTTAATTCATTAGTATCTAAATATTTGCACTGTCATGTTATATTGCAGTAAGGCATTCTATTACCCCAGCTTCTGTTCTGAATTAATCAGCAGGGTATTAGTTTAATAAAATGGTTCTATTACTGTAATCCCAAAAAGGAACACATCTTACGTAATGGAAATTATGGAGGTGGATATTTATACACATTAAGACTGTGACATACTGAACAAAACATACAATCTGCATTCCTTTCTCTCTCTGCTACTTCTGCTGAGTTATTTCAAGGTATAAATCCAATATTGTTAGAGGTAACAAAAAAGTAAAAGGCTTAGTGAAGCCTCAGTCAGACTGTTCAGCTTTGCTGGTGCACAGTTAATAGATCAAGTTACCTCTTACAAACACTCAAAACCACTGTGGTTTTACAGAACAAAAGGCACAGAAAACTGGAAAAAAATTAAGTAAATATGTACCTCAGATAATAAACCCAAAACTTTGGTTCACTTCAAGTTTTACATTTCAAACCCACCCAGTCTGACTATCTAAAATCAACATTTAATGCTCACAAAAGAAGTGGGAACATAATAAGTAGGAATGTCAGCACGGAAAAAAAGAAATCTTTTCCTTATTCACAAAAAAATAAATGGTTAAAGCAAAAGTGGATAAGGCTAATACAAATATTAGGCATCAAATACTATCAATTGACTATCATGACTACCAAATACAATCAATGGACAATTAGGAGACATCGACTTTTGGTCATAAAATTTTCTGGACTTGTTTGAAGTGGTAATTTATTTATAAAGTTAAAAATATCCAGGTCATATTTCATAGGGGAAAAAAAAAAACTGTTTAAAAATTAAGAACTAAAAGTCTGTCTAAGCCAACATGGCTCTGAACATTATTTGGCACCCAGTATTTAATGGGCGTAAGGCCTTTTAATTCAATGCTACTTATTAATACATAATTTCAGGGTTATTAGAAGAAAAGTGGTCAAGACATCTACTTTTTATTATGAATCTTTGCTTATCCTTGATTCCAACAAGCTCTTAACATAACTCACTTGAACACGTATCCCAGCATTAACTCCCTGATTCATTTATCCCTCCTCCCATTGGCACTTTAATTAACATAAAATGTTGGCATTCATGAGAAATGGTACCTGTTTGTTGAAGTCAGCCACAGTATCATCCTGTAGGAACTCTGCTGGCACTTCCAATTTCACTAAGAAACGTGCCAGGTAAGCTCTTTTCTTGAGTTCACTGGTCCTCTGAAGAAGCCAATGTAAGACAGGATGAATTACAGGTTTGCTTCCAGTAACCAGCCCTTGGCGAAAAGCACTCCTGTATGGAACCAACCAGGAGAAATGCCAATAAATCTCAAACAAAAGAATGCTGGCTTGGAACAAAAAATCTGCAATGTTTTGACATTCCTTCTCCACTTGCCTAATGATTTTCGTAATGCTGTTAGAAGAGAAAACGCTCTTGATGAGGCTGAGAATTGGGTTTGATCAGCCTGGAAAAGAGAAAGCTGAGGGATTTGCATATTCCAGAACCTGAAGGGAGCATGAAATAGAGATGGAGAGGAACTTTTTAATAGAGTGTGCCAGGACAGGGGGGAATGGCCTCACAGTGACAGAGGGCAGGGTTGGATTAGACATTAGGAAGTAATTCTGCCCTGTGAGGGTGGTGAGACCGTGGCACAGGGTGCCCAGAGAAGCTGTGGCTGCCCCATCCCTGGAAGTGTTCAAGGCCAGGTTGGATGGAGCTCTGAGCAACCTAGGACAGTGAAACATGTGCCTGCCCATGGCAGTGGATTGGAACAGATGATCTTTAAGCTCCCTTCCAACCCAAACCATTCTGAGCTGGAAGTCTACAATTTAGACTCCCGATTCTTCTACCTTGAGTGGGATAAAAACCCCACAACACGCTAAAAGGATAAAGCCAGCAGTGACAACTACTCTTTTCCTGTGACAGCCTTGAGGGATGCCGGCAGAGCCGGGGGGAGCGCGGGATTTGGGATCACCGGGCGCAGGTGAGACGGGACCGGACCAGGACCGAGACCGGGACCGGGACCGAGACCGGGCCGACCCTGCCGGGCGGGCAGTGCCCTCTGCCGGCCGGAGCCGCCACTGCACCTGCGCCACACCTGCAGCCTCACCTGGGATCCCATCCCAGCATCATCCCATCCCAGCACCACGGGGACACTGCAGCAGCGCTCACCTCAACTAAAGGTCGTCACCATATCACCTAAAATAGGCGTTTGAACACGGTTTGTAGGCAAAAAGGTACTCACAGGTCTGACACAGTCCCTGGAGGTTTGTATTTGAGGATTCCAAGGAGATTCAGCATTCTTTTAGCTGTTTGTTCTGGCAGCTCCTCTCTAATGTCGACAGCATGCTAAACGGTTTTTAGAATTAAATAAGTAATTGTTCTTTATTAATCACTATTAATATAGTAAAAATTATTACAATTATTTAT
>VWZT01010703.1:232839-245660 GCA_013397055.1 Pachycephala philippinensis | reverse complement strand
GTCCCGTCCCGTCCCGTCCCCTTCCCGCCGCGAACAGCCCGGGAATTGCGGCTGAGGCGCTGACGGGGTGCTGGGGCGGACACGGCACAGGGCAAGTCTCTCGTGGGGCTCCTTCACAGCACAAGTGCGAGGAGCGGCAGAAATAGGTCCGAGATTCAGCCTCTGGAGGATAAACTTGGCTCTGCGGCTCCTTCTGAGGGAGGTTGTTGCCGCATGTGTAGGAGATGTACAAACAGATTGCTGCAGTTACCCAATTAAGATTTCTGGCAGTCTTTGGCAGCACAAAGGGATGTCAAGTGTGGCTGATGTACGTGTCAGGTGAATGGTTACTTAATTCCTTTGAAATTGAAAGGTGCACAGAGGATCCGTGTGGAACAGGAACAGCCAGTCCTGGGCCCAGGCTTCATCTGGGGCAAATGGCAAATTTATGTCCTCGAGGCTGAACATCAGTTGTCAGCATGCCTCAAAGTAGCAATAAATATGTAGTGCATAAATCCGAAACAAGGACAGCAGCTTCGAAAACACCAAACAATCCGAACCAGACTATAAATTAAAGTCAAACTTGCTCGTGAAATCTCTCAGTCTGCAAGTTTGTTCTCGCAGATCCTTCAGAAGCCCTGCTTAGGCCTGAAATAGTTGGATTTTGGAGCCTCTCTGCTATTTCAATTAGGTTCTTGGATAGTCTTAGAATCCCATGTGAGTCCCCAGATGATGGATTAAAATATGCAGTGAGTCATGTTAAATTGGTGCCAATTGAAATGCACAGGTTGTAAATCACTGCAGAATTTGACTCAGTAAGTAGCAACCAGAAATGTAATACTTTGCAATTCTAAGCACTGCGACTATCTTAGATTAGCTCCTCTTTTCCTTCTGAGAAACAGAAAACACTTCATAAAATAATTTCATAAAATTTATTGGTCTTCACGGGAAGGCTGAGAAGTGACACTGATTGATGTCCGAGATTTTAACTGGTTAAATGAAATGACAAAGGGGATGGACGGGTGCCTTGTGGTTGGGCATGAAAGCTGTGGTAGAGCCAGGAACATAATCCAAGTCTCCTGACTCCTGGATTTGAACTTTAAAACCAGATCACGTTTCCTTTGTGCTTTCAGTCCATATACTGACCTTTAGAAATCGTATTTACCTACAAGTTCCCAGAAGAGATCTGCTTTCCCTTGTCATGCTTTCCTGGTATCAGTTACAGTTTTTTCTGATGAGTATTTTGAGCGTGTAGAACACAGAGAGCAGATGAGAATGGTATTTCTGATGGAGGTGCCTGTGAGTTCCCCATCACTTAATCCTAGAGAAACAGAGTTTCTCTAAATACTGATACACATCCTTTCTTCCTCAGTGCTGAGGGGAGAGCGATTGTGGTGAGGGTGGAGAGGGATCTGTGCTGGGTACAGTGCAAGGCTGCTGTTCTGAGATTTTCCTTTACATGAGACTATTCCAGTCCCCACACCTTCTGAGAAGGAAAGGACTGATCATCTCTTCTCATGTCTCTGTAACATTAAAGAAGAGGAAGAATGAAAACTTTAGAAAGTGACAAGATAAGAAAAAAAGAGATGGTGAGATGGAAACCCGTGAAGTCTGGTTGTTCTGACTGTGGGAAAGGAGACCTCCATGACCAGACATTGTTAGAACTGCACTGGCTGAACTTGTTGACGTGTTTGAAAGCTCAAGTGATTGGAGGCAGGAGCAAAAATTGTACATTGGAGCCCAGTTTTGTGGGACTTTCCAGTCTGGGGAAAGTGTGAGAGACTGTGTGTCATCCTCAAAGTTTTATGTTATCATGATCCTTTCTTCCACCAGTTTTGTGCTCCTCATACATGCAGCCCCCCAGGCTGCCCCCCTGCTGCTTGGTATTTACAGGCTGCAGTGGTGTCTGAATACCCAAAATTACTGCCCAAAGACAAAAATCAAGGCTTAGCTCAGTGCCTTGAGCTCTTTATCACAAGAGAATCTTCATAGACATGAAAGAGATTATAAGCTCTAGTGCAGCCTTGGGTAAATATTACAGGAAGCAGCTGAGATTTGTTTATGCTTAACTTGTCTTAAGTTACCTTAGTTAGGGTGATGTGGTATCTGAGTCAGGTCTCACAGAATTGAGGGCCAGTGTTCCAGTATATTTGTTGTATAATTCTGGGGACACTTTCCACACTCCCAAATTAGTTTGCATGGAGAGTGATACAGATTTTGAAGGAAAATTTGACATGAGAGTTGTTGTGAGAGTTCAGCCCTACAGTTCCATCCAGTTCTCTGGATAGAATTTGTCTTTTATTTAGCTTGGGAAAGGCTTGTGGAAGCTGTTTATTGCAAAGACATCCTGCAGAGGTAACCCGTGGAAGAAAGAGAATGGAAATAAACAATCTAGAGCTCTCTGGATCTGCAGGCACAGCTTCACTGCTCCCTCCCGACTTTCTCCTCCCTTTACAGCCACTGCTGCGCAGATGCTGCCGAGCAAAGTTGTGAGAGAGCTCGACCAGAGAGAGCAGCAAATCCGAGTGGGACGAAACCTGAGCAAATGAGAATCCTGCTCCCTGGGTGAAGAGAGATCACCTTATATGGGAACATCACGGACAAGAGGATGAACGCGTCCGGCCGGGCTGCTGCGGTCAGATCCCAAACAGATGGAAGATGTTAGTGTGAAAACAAGAGCTTTTAGGAGGAGAAGACAATACTTCTGCTTTGCTCAAGCAATCTGACCCCTCCTGTTTGTTTCTGTTATTATAAATATTGTGCTGTATGTACACATAGGTCTGACTGTGTTATATTAAAAATTGATTTCTTTGTGGCTATTCTAGTGCCTAAATGCATCCCAAGCCTGTTTCTGGTTCCCACTTGCAGCTGTACTGTGGTCAGCTAAAGCCTAAGGAGCGATCACGGACGTCTTAAAAAATTAAGCCTGTTTGTGCAGAATGTGGCTTGTTCCTGTGAGCTGAGGCACTTAATACTGACAGCCAAGAAGTCTGTCTGGTTCTGAATGTTTTGTCATGTCTACAGTTGTGATTTGAAGTACTAAAGGGTTAGAAGAAAAACATTAGATCTGTGTTGTAGGGTTTGTATATTTTGTGCCTTTATGTGAATTTTCTGTTGCAAGAGAGAGGACCCTGGTCCTTTAAATGTGGGTCTAATGGATTCTGATCCAAACTTTTGTCTTTCAGACTCCGAGCCTGGGATTTACAGGTCTGACCTTGAGAGCTCTGCATCTTTCCAGCCCCACCTCCTGTGTGCACAGTGTCAGTGGTAGCCTCACACCTCTCACTGCCCCCCTGGACCAGATGCACACGGTTGGCTCAGAACACACTGAGCAGCTGCAGCTTGGTGTGGCTCTGTGCAGCAGGAGAGGTACAGCCAAGGTATGTGCCATGTATTGGCTCTGCTGAGAGGAGGAGTGACTTCATCACTCCTTTTTGATCCCAGAACCTGATGCAAAACCAGTCAAAGACCAGGTAGAATGGTGTCCCAAGCAATGTGAGATAAGAAGCTGGAGATCTCTGTGGCACTGATGACCCCAGAGCCTGCTTTACCCCTGCCCTGTGCCTTGTGTGGCATTGCCAGCTCTGTGGAGTGGGTGTTGTGTGTTCTGCCCAGCCCAGAAGAGCATTACACCTTCTTTGCACTGGTGGGAGGTGTTGGGGGTGCAGAGTCAGGCCCAGAAGGAGGTTGGCCTGACGCTGGCTTCCATCCATTTAGCCTCAGTTGTCCCAGCATTACTTCAGACTGGCAAAGTCTGGTAGTACTGAGGAGAGATGATGCCATGGCAGCAAACAAGACCATTGATCTGGTGTTAGACCACCTTGGAAGGTGGATGTGGTTGTGGGAACTCCGAGGTGGGAGTGTGGCATAGGATGTTATCTAACAAGGTGGGGTTGGTTGGACAGAGTTAACTCAGCTTCCTCTAGAAAACACTCACAGTTTTGTTTCTTGCCATGCTGTCTGGTTTTGTTTCTTGTCCGAAAAATCCAAAATAACTCCACTGATTAGTCTCAGGTTTACACCAGTGTTTCTGAGATTAGAGCCTGCTCTGTAGAGTCTCCTGTTCAAGGTCAGATGAAATGGCGAGTCACCCCTTGCAGCAGATTCCAAGAACAATAAGATGTTTTAGGAATATGCCATAATTGATTGCCTCTAAAGGGCAAATTTTGCTCTGTGCTGCCAAGCAAGGGCTGTTCTCAGTGATAAGTGTGTGCTGAACAAAGTCTGCCGAGGTTCATGGGGTTGGTTTCATTCTCCTGGGAGGGCAGCAGGCCAGGACATTGCGCACACTGATCCCAATCGCCCCAAGAATCAAGTCTGCAGGAAATCCAAGCTGCCTTACTAAGGTTCTATGCCCACCTTCTGCTGCTCAGAGCTGCGTTCCCACTGCCACTTTCCAACAACATCGTTATCCCAAAGCACTGTTCTCCAGAAGGAAAAGGCTGAAATGCTGTCAAAATAGAGGATATAAATAAAGGAACATTGATCAGTTGCTTTGTATTTCTGTTCTTCAGATTCTATTTTATCCTCATCCAGAAAAGTCTGTTGTTAACCTGAATTGGTGCAAGTGCTTGTGGCTTGTTTTTCAAAGCAAACCTTTTATATCACTTTTATGTAATGTAGAAAGTATCTTCTGAACATACAATAGTTTTTCAAACTTGACAGTGCTTTTATGAGTTAGATGAGCTGGGTGACATTCCTGTCAGCTTTAGAACAGAGGTGTCCTTCCTCCTTAACACATTCAATTCATGAGAAAGTGAAAATGTTAGGCCAAGGTTTTTGAAGCCGTCAGCATGAGGCACAAAAATAGTCACTCTGAGAAGTTAAAGCCTATGTATTTTAAGCTCTTTTAAAGAAAAACAACATGGACAGGACACTGCCATTTGTGACAGAAAAAGTCACAGTCTAGGTCCACAGCAACAGCATGGGGGAAAGTTTTTGGATGACATCAAGGCCTGTTGCAGATAATTGCTGTTTCCCAAATGGCATCTGAAGGGGCAGGAAGCCACCTCATGTTGTCTGTGTCATTTAGGATGGGAAAATAGAAATTCTCTTCTTGTGTACATCAGTTCACTTCTGACAAAGCCAAAAGTTGTGAAAGTGGAACCAAGGCAGAGTTTGGTCCAGCTGATGTGTCTCACTCAAAAATTCTCTCAACTACCTGAAAATGTCTGTCTGACTTTCATCTTGGAGTGTATTTTGTTCAAGAATGATACAAAGAAGCTGACACGTTTTATTCTCATGAGCTTATTTGTCCTTTCTGTTTTGTCCAGACAGGTGTACAGCCATTGCTCACAGACTCTGAGAGGAGAGGATGAAGTTAACAGCTCAGTAAGTACCAATGTGAAGGAAGTGGCTCACAAAAGCAACAGATACAGCAGAATACACTGTACCAATGCAGGCAACTATTCAGGTAATGCCAGTTCAATATTCAGAATTCAGATTTTCTGCCCACTTTTACATTGTTTAATTTCCTCATGTTGTTGAATTAAACTTCTAGCTGAAACACTTGATTTCTCAATCTATCACCAGACCCAGATATGAAACTTCATATAAATTTGTGAAGGAAATTACTTCACCCTCAGCCCAAACAATGACAAGCACTGTTGACCCAAGCAAAGGGCTAAATAAGGATTGATGAGGTGTGGCAGGACCATGGTTTGGGTAGTTCCTTCTGCAGCTTCCTCCTATAGAAAGCTGCAACGATCTGAAATGTCAAGCTCCCTATCTTACATTTGAGGAGGACAGGTTGAAACTGTCTCTAAGTGGCGAAAAACCCTTGAGTAAGAGCTTGTTTCTTTACAAGAATTCAAACAGGGTGATGTGTGAATTATAATGCAACTGTTAAAAACCCTTGAGGTCAGGGAGGCCTTGTGGAATCCATGGAAAACCTCCCTAAGTAAGTGGAAGACATATCTACATTTTTTTAATGTTGAAAGAAAGATACATTGACAACCTCATGAAATTTTAAGATAATCCCTCTGCCTAGGCACTTAAAGATCTCACGTATGTAAATCAGCTATGTCCTTCACAGCCATACTGTTAACACTCATTATAATACCTGAATAATTGACTTCTACCGACCTGCCCTGCTGTATGATTCTGCAGTGAAGTCATAGCCTCCAGTTTGTATCATCATGCAGCTGCCATAGAAACAGCTTTAGGTGTCGCAGGCTCATCTTGAATGCACTGGAGACATTTGGCTCATTAATTCAAATGTCAAGGAAAACGCATCAACGTAAGAGAGCTTTAATCAGGGACTGAAATAAAAAAAGTTTCCTAACGTGGGGTTTTCTTCTGCAAGGCTCTGTGGCGTGGAAGTTCTCTGTGGGTTCATTTATCACAGTGAGGTTCCTTCCACTTCCCCAAGGGTAGATTGGTTGTCTGGGCTTTGTGCTGCAGGCTGGTGTTTGGAGATCCTCCTCAGACCAAAGAACAATCTCTTCATCCTCGCTACACAGACGATGAAAACCTCAATGCTGGCAATCTCAAACAGTGAGATAAGAAAACTTTAGGAAAAAAGCTCCATGGAACAATGCTGCTTTGACCTAGAGTAGGATGGAAGGGCCTCGTAGCCATCTTTTGTTGTAACCCCATGGCTGTACAATATCCAAGATAAAAATGTTCTATTTCTAGTCTATAGCAACCAAAGGATGAAAAAAAATTATAAAACATTTGATTTCAACTGAAATTATGGAACTGATACTTTAAGAAAGCAAATTGTAATGAATTCTAGCTCCCCTCAACCAGCTTTGAAATATATGCATAAGAAACTAGGTCAATTAGCACTTTCATTAGCTCATTTACAAGCCCATACGTATAAAATATAGGATACATATAAGTTTCTACATTTATATCTCATCTTCTCCCTAATTTGGGGGTTTCTGCAGAAACGGAGCAGGTTTTCCACTGCCAGGTCCCCTCCAGAGCCCACAATGCCTCCTACAGCTCCTTCTGCTGAGGTTTTTCAGCACTTAAGAGCAAATTCCATTCCCTTCTCATGTGGACAGAGTTATGATCTGCAAAAGGCTTTGTCCAACAACAGGAAGGCTGTAATTGTTCATACAGTATCCGGGAAAGATATGCATGAGCTTCCTGAGTTAATGAAATCCTAAGGGTTTGTTATAAAGTTTCAGTGACTGCCAGTCATTTTGAAATGTCACCCTGTGTAGGCTCCTGCTGGGATGTTACAGAGGCAGTTTTGCTTTCAATTACATCTCACAGTTGACACATTTGTCTTGCTCCCTAACCTTCCTCCAACATGCCAGGAGTTGGTCACTACAGGCACCAAAAATAATGGATGAGAGGTTTGGTCCAAACCTCTGATGTATAAAGTTCCTTCACAAATTCCATTGGCAAGGGGAAAAAAAATGGAGGAATCACTAAAAAGCAAAGCTGAGTGTTTATTTTAGAACAGAACAATACCAAGGTCAGAGCCCAGGAAGCTCTGCCATGTGGTTGAGATACTGAGGTAGCACTGTGGGCCTTTGGTTACACCCATGATTGTCCTTATTGACCAAATTTGTTTGAAAGGTAGATCTCATGATCTACACAGGAGGCCTCCTTTTCCTTCCTGTTAGTTATGGTAGGAGCTGAACAAAGCCACTGGATGTTGGCAAGAAGGTTCTTTTATTTTGCATTGTTCATGTCTGCCTGAGGCAGGGCACTGTTGGATTAGCTGGCTGAAGGACTGGTGTTTATAACACCTTTTTCAGAAGAGCTTTGGATCAGGTTCCAGAGTGGATCATGATCAACAGTTTCCCATTATAGGTTCATTAATTTTTAGTTCTTTAAATATTAATACACATAATTAATGTCTTGACCATTATACGGTGAAACTAATCAGTGACTTTCATGCCCAGGTAGCATCCACAAAGGTTGATTTGGTTTGCAATTAAGTCTCATTCATTAACTTGGTTTAGAAGACATGAGAATTCCCTCATGGAAGCTGCAGATCATCCAGCTAATATGCTGCTTGTCATCACAGATCTCTGCTGCAGAAGAATGGCTCAAAATATAATGATAGGAAAATTATTTCCTGCTTAGGAGCACTGTCCTTTACAAGGATGACTGCTTGGAAGACTGGGTTTCCCCCTTGGAATGGCTGTCTTGATGGAAATTCAAATACTCCTGCTCAAGGTTATAGCTCATTCTTATCCTTTCAGTAGCTGTGCAGCTCTGGTGTAAATGACCACATCTGTGGGGACCAGCAGTGAAACTGCCAATTCATGGGGCAGAAATCAGCAGCTGTCAAATGGTGTAAATTCTTGCTACTGTTCTACAGCAGGATTTATATCAGAAGCCTCCTGAGTTCATATTTCAGCTGTAATTAGAGACTTGGGTTAGGCTTGGCCCACACAAACAAGTACAATAAAAAGAGAACAATTGATACCCAAAACTAAGAAAACCACCCATATCTTTCTTGCTCTCCTGAGCCACCCTACTCCCTGTTATTCTTAGCAACATATTCCTCCCACTGACAGCTTTCCAGGTAATAGTATAGTGGCATAACATTACCTGATGTATTTAAGTAAAAGAAGTTAGTTAATTTGATGTTTCTTTTTTGGCCTGTGGTTCTGAGGAGTTCTGAAGATTTCACTGTGCCAATAAGCACAACATTCACTTACTAAAATTTAATTACACCACGTAAGTGCAAACATTCCTCAGTGCTTTCTGAAGAGTAAGTAGCAGTGCTCTGAAAAAACTGTGTAAATTGGCATTATTTACTCAAAAAGGCTGTGCATTCAGGACTGTATCTACCTGAGTGAAAAATAGAAATTTTCTATAATTTTTTTAGTCTTATTAGTCCTCCAGGAACCTAGGGAAATAAGGAAAGCTTGGGAGCACAGCCTCCCAGCATAACTATTTCTCCCATGCACTGGTCAACAGAATTGCTTATTCAGCTATACTGGTTTAATTAGGATAAAATCACTATAGCACAACAGATGTGTGATTCAAATTATAAGGTGAAAGTGTTTAGTTTACACAGGTAAAATTTTGCTGGTGATACTCTCCAAAGAGTAAAGAATTCATCTTAATTCCCAGATCCAAATTAAGCAGAATTTAGATCTGGAAGCTACAAACCCAAAAGCTCACCTGTTTACAAAGTGAGCAGATGTAACACAGGTTCTAGACAGAGAAAAGAAAGCTCTGAACTCTGAGCACAAAGCTGCCACAGAGAAGGCTTCTATACCACCAAAAGCAGATGGGAAATAACCTCTACCCTGAGGGCTAGAAAAAAACTCTGATCCTGGAAAGAGTTAGGAAAACTCTCAAATAAAACCTGACTGACCTGCAGGCTAAAAGCTGGCCCATAAAACATATCCCTGGAACCATTCAACAGAGAAAAAAGGGCATTTCATGTCTGTGCAAGCAAGGAGATAGAAGAACATATCACATTGTGGTGTATGGAGTGACTCACTGCTTTCAGAGAATACAAATCATATCATGGTGAATGGGAAGCAAATGATCGTGTGATCTCAGGAGCTCTCATTAAACCACTCAGAGTCTCCCAAACTTAGCTTGCAGTAGGATGTGCAGGAGAGAGGAATCAATTAAAAGCTTGCTCCGGACTGGTTTGTTGGCATCAAGATGGCAAAGCAGAGCAACAGGGACTGAACCCAAAGAGAAAGGAGGGAAATGAATTTTTGTTTAGATGTCTCTATCTTCTGAATACCTGGAGATGGTAGCAAGCAGAAGGCTGAGCTGCTGGCTTTTACACCAGACATATTCTCTGAAACACTTTCCTCTTTTGGTACTTGAACAGGCAACCAACTGTAGAACAAATTTTGAATAGCAATGACAGAGGGATCTGTGCGTGTCTGCCACTCCTGGAACTGACCCTTCAGCTAAGCAAATTCCTATTCAAATTATTTATTTAAATGAAGGAGAACAGGGTTTAGAGATAACTCAAGTAAATCAGTCAAGAACAATACAGCACTTTGAGTCCTGACAGCATGTCTGAGACAGAAGGCATATGGGTGTTGTTACCAGAGCTTGGATATTAGTACCATTGTGTGGTGTAGTAGGTCTTTCAGATTAATATAATTATTTTTGTCTGCACTGCCAGCTTTTCATTGTCACATTTAAAGGATCTCTTTGTTCCATGCTCTGTGACTGCTTATTGATCCATAAGCTGATGTGAGCTGTGCATCAGGAAAGTCAGGTTTTTGACAGAATAAGACACTGGAAGTTGGTTAAGGCTCCCATGATTCTTGCCACTCTCTACTGATCAGAGACTGGAAAGTGCTGATATCCAGAATGCTGAAGTGTGCTCAGGAGTTCAGAGTTGGTCTAGAATAACATCATTTTAAAGCTATCAGAGCATGGGCACTCTGTGACCAGAGGATGTATTTTCTTGAGTCAACTAAAAATTGCTGTTTTCCTGTGGTGGGCACGTGCCCGCGAGAGTGCGTCGGTGTTGAAACAACTCATGAGGTGTCGATTCGGTTTCACTCGGGTGGGCGATGGCAACATAGAAAAACAATCCTCCTCCAGATCTGCTGATCCATCATCCCTATCCCTATTGTGCTGTGTCAAGTGCAGAACCCAATGGTGAGGATGCCTGTTGA
Organism: Pachycephala philippinensis; assembly: GCA_013397055.1. Classification (NCBI taxonomy): domain Eukaryota; kingdom Metazoa; phylum Chordata; class Aves; order Passeriformes; genus Pachycephala; species Pachycephala philippinensis. The sequence continues at coordinate 235,110 of VWZT01010703.1, read as the reverse complement.
AAATTCTCTCTGTGGTTGGATGAAGCAGCAAATGCTGTTTTCTTTGATTTATGTTGGGAATTGTTGCAGAGCCACCCTGTGAAATTTTGTGCTGCTGGCAAGCTGCTGCACCAGCCAGTCCAAAGAGAACCATGAAAATGAAGAATCTGAGCTGACATGTACCAGTGAGTCCAAAGAGAACCACGAAAATGAAGAATCTGAGCCAATGTGTACTGGTGAGTCCAATGAGAACCATCATAATGAAGAATATGAGCTGGGGCTAACCCTTAGACAAGGAGCCTCTTCCCCAGACTGCCAAAAGTGGTGCTGCTGTGGCAAATGCCAGCCAACTCAGAAGCACCACGAGCAGCTCTTGCTGAAGGAAAAAAGGGCAGCGCATCACAACCTGAACTGGTTTCTGATCGCACCCTGAAGAAAGCCAGAAGTCACCTCAAAGCATGACCCTGAAGGAAGGATGCCCGAAAGATGTATCACCTAAAAAATGTGGTGCTGAGCATTTTTCTGCCCCAGCCTCATCAGCTTTCTGCAGCCCTGGATTGAGAGGCTCTAGAAAGAGGCCACTGAACAAGTTTCATAACTCACCATGGGAGGCCTCATGGTCCGACCAGATCAAACACGCTCATTTTAGACAATTCCAGTGACACCAAGCATTTTCTGAAAAGCCCAGTTGGTTCTCTTTATATTGTTTTTTTAGCTTGAACCAAGGAATTACAATGAAAAGTACTTTTACAGTCTTTGTGTAATATTTTGGGGCATTTCATTCATACTCATTGGAACTGTAATGTGGGACTTTGGCCTCCTGTTTGCTCTTAGTTTCAAGCAGGCCTTGCCTCCTACACCTCCCCCTGAACTTGTGCGAGCTTTGTGCTATGATGTGTAAGGCCAGGAGCAGCAAATTCAGGGTAAATTAATCTGTGCTCCAACACCTTTTCTGTTCTCTATTTTTGTTATATTTAGACACGTTCTATTTTTGTAGAAACAAGGTGAGAAGGATTGTAACAGGTATGTTCTGCACTCCTTTCAATGAAGCTTTGTTCTTTCTGAGCTAACCCAGCAGTTTGCCATTTCCATTTCCCACATACATGTTAAGATTTACTGCTGGCAGATTATGTCACTTGTATTTATATCTTCAATTGAAAAATGTATTAATTGTGTTAATATTCATATCGCAGCATCTTATATATCTAGAGTGGGAAAATATCACAGTAGGCATTAATGCATTTCTGTTCTAGCATATGAACCAATTCTCCTTTTGAAAATTACACTGAATATTCACTCATATTCCTATCCTTTCCCCACTTTTTTTGGTCCTTTCTGTTTTGACTGTTTTTGTAAAGAGTAAAGCATTTTACTAACATATAGCTGAACTAAAGGGTCTTAATAGTTTCGTACTGTCTGAAATTCCCACTGCCACTTTGTCAGTTCAGTTCATGTCTTCCTGGTTATTTACCTGCTCTTATGAGGGTTATGGTGATGTTTCTACAATAAGGACTGTGTTGGGTATCTCAGGACTAGGTGGAGGGTACATGAACGAGGTGGCAGATCCCTGCTTTTATAGCAAAGATTAATTCTGAAAGAGGATAAATAAAGAATTTGGTCATTGTGGATGGGAAGGTGACAGAGCCTGGTCCTTGAACTGACTTAAGCTGTGCCAGGGTAGGTTTAGTTTGGACATTGGGAATAACTAGGAAGAATTTCTTCCCGGAAGGGGTGATTAGATATTACAACGGGCTGCCCAGGGAGGCGTTGGAGTCACCGAGCCTGGAGGTATTTAAGCCTTGCGTGGCACTCAGTGCCCTGGTCGAGTTGAAAACGTGGTGTTTGCGCACAGGTTGGCCTCGATGATCTCAGAGGTGTCTTCCAACCTCATGGGTTCTGTGCTTCTGTGAAAACAGCCGTGGAAAGTCCGTGCCTGGCGGAGCCTCTGCCTGCGCTGGCCTCGGGCAGGGCGCCCGCTCAGCGCCCCGGGGCTGCGGGAGCGCGCGGCGGGCGGCTCGGGGCGCTGTGGGGCTGCGGCAGCCGCGGCCCGGCCCGGGACGGCTCCGGCCCGGCCGCCTTCCCTTCCCTTGCCGGCTGCCGCCATGGCGTTATGCAGGGCTTTCCACAGCTTCCTCTTCGAGTACGACACCCCGCGCATCGTGCTGATCCGGAGCCGCAAAGTGGGGCTCGTCAACCGCGGGGTGCAGCTCGGCATCCTCGCCTATGTGATCGGGTGAGCTGGCGGCGGCTGTCCCGGGGCGGCCGCCCTGCGGGGGAGCGGGCGGCTCCGCA
>VWZT01010703.1:208060-232786 GCA_013397055.1 Pachycephala philippinensis | reverse complement strand
TGAGGGGCCCTCAGGGGCCGCGGGAGCGATTCTGTGAGGGCGGCGCGGGCCGGGCTGAGGGGCTGAGGGGAGCCCGGAGCTCACCGAACGCTGACACGGACGTGGTGGCACTGCTTAACTGAGCAGCCTTAGCTGGGATTGTGGGGCTGCAGACAGGACAGAATCACAGAATATTCTGAGTTGGAAAGGACCCGACAAGGATGAAGTCCAGCTTTTAAGTGGATGGCCCAAGGGCCCCTCAGGTACGGGACGGTCTCAGGAGGTGATTGTCGCTCACCCAGCAGGGCGGGGAGTAAAAGTAAATTAGGCCCTGCAAACCAGTCTGAAAATAAAAAATAGCCCCCAAAAATCAGACAGGAGATTGCCAGTCCAGCGACCTTTTTGTAAGGAAACACTGTGAAACTGTCTAGACTGGCCCTTTCAGGTGACATATGGAAGGAGAAATTGCAACCACCTGAGCTTGTTTATGGTGTTTATCTGTTGTTTCTTGTGATCCTTCTCTTTCAGGTGGGTTTTTCTGTGGGAAAAGGGCTACCAGGAAACAGACTCTGTGGTCAGTTCTGTAACCACAAAGGTGAAAGGAGTAGCACTGACAAACACATCCACCTTGGGAGCCAGGATCTGGGATGTAGCTGACTATGTCATCCCTCCTCAGGTATCAATCACTTTCACATGCAGAGAAGAGGTTTCCTAACAAACAGCTACTGCTTTGCTAAAGTCCACTGAGGGCTGGAGCAGCTTTGGCTCCAGTGTGGCCATGATATGAGAGAATGAAGCAGCTTTGCTTTGATGCAGATCATGCTGAGCACCTCCCCTGTCGAAGCAGGTTTTTTTGTTTCAAAAAAAGTGTGTCTGTGTGTGCTTGTGTAGAATCATAGAATGGTTTGGGTTTGGAAGTAACCGAGATAATCTTGTTCCACCCTCTTGCTGTGGGCAGGGACACCTTCCACTATCCCTGGTTACTCCAAGGCCTGCCCAACCTGGCCTTGAACACTTCCAGGGACGGGGCTTCTCTGGGCAACCTGTGCCAGGGCCTCTCCACAGTGGAAGTGAAGAATTCCTAATATCTAATCTAAATCTCTCCTCTTTTAGTTTAAAACTGTTCCCCCTTATCCTATCACTATCTGCCTGTGTAAAAAGTCCCCCTCCCTCCTTTTTATAAGCTCCCTTTGGGTACTCAGATGGGCTCTAAGGTCTCCTTGGAGCCTTTGCTTCTCTGAGGGTGCACTGATCCCACTGTCCATGGTGCCCACAAAGACTTCCAACAGCGCCAGTCCTGGCAGAGGAGGAAGAACTTTGCAGGCAGAAGCTGCAACAATAACCACGTATCATCTTTCTTACTGCTTTCTAAAGCAAACAACCCCAAGTTAAGTTGTTGGCAGAAGCCACAGGAATAGCCTGCAAGTCACCTGATCCAGAACTGAACAAGAAGCATTGCTGTAGTTACTGATTGACTGCATCTATGTGGGCCATATGTGGTGGCCTTCAGGCTGGGCAGGCACAGCCAAGCTGCTGGTCATGGGTCCCTCTGTCTGCGTGACATGTGGTGCAGAAAAAAAGACAGATTTAGCCAGATTTTGGCTGAGTGGTCATATTTGCTTATCAGTGGAGCGGAAGCAAATGACAGATCTGGAATCGTACAGATCTGAAAGTATTGAAAATAAAGTAATGAAAATAGTGCTCCCTGAAGAAACAGGACCAGGCAAATTCGTAACTGATACATTGCAAAAAGAAGGAGTGGGAGTTGTGCTCGGACTTGCAGCTGGAGCTCTATTTCTGCGCCTGCCTTACGACTCCCCTGAGGAGCTGTGTGATCTGTTTTCATAATGTGAATGAGGAACTTTGGGCTGAGTGGGAGGACAGAAAGAGTTGCCAGTCCCACAGTCCTTCCTCTGGCTAAACACAGCAGCACCAGGCGATACACACAGGAATCTGCTCCTTTAGTGCTGCACCAGCACTGTCCAGAGCAAGTCCCCTCTGCTGGGCCACCTGGGCTCTGTCAGCAAAGGTGTTTGGCTCAGTGCCTTGGATGCTCTTTGCAGACTGCCACTCTTAAGTTTCTTTCTTGTTTTGCATGCTCAGGGTGAGAACACCGTGTTTGTCATGACCAATGCGATACTGACACTGAACCAGAGCCAAGGCTACTGCCCAGAGGTAGGTGCAGGATCTGCTTTAATCCTGCCTTGTGTGGGTGGGAGTGCGGGGGAGAGGGTTTGCAGAGTTTTATGTAATATTGTTCCTCTCCAGCTCCCAGATGATCAAACAGAGTGCACGGTGAAGAATGACTGTGTTCCAGGATATGTCAGCACCCACAGCAGTGGTAAGAACCCGCTGCAAAGACTCCTTTCAGTCTGGGTTGTGGTACCTCTGTGCTGTGCCTTCCCTGCTGTGAAGGAAGCAACATTTCACTTCAGTCTCCTTGTTCTCATTCTCTCACATGTAAGAGAACTGAAAGGGAAGCTCAGATTTTTCTGCTGGTGGGCTTAGACCAGATGGACTTAGACTGTGTTGGGTGGATGCTGGGTAGAAGTGGGCTTTGGTGAGTTAGCAAACAGTGTGAGGCTTTTTCATGGCCTTCAGTCCCTGAAGCAGTATTTCACATGGATAAGGATTTGACTCAGGAAAAGCCCCTGATTCTTTTTCTCTGAAATAACACTTGGAATAGAAGATAATGTGGGTTTTGGTAGTGGCACTTCACCTCTGGGAAAATTGCTTCCACCATATGGAACGAGGGGATGTCACAGGTCAAATACTGGCTGGTTTTGCTCAGTAGTACCTCCATGCACGTGTCTTTCCAGGCATCCAGACTGGGGAGTGTGTCCCATACAACAGCAGCATTAACACCTGTGAGGTCTTTGCATGGTGCCCCGTGGAGGATGACAGTCACATACCCAAGTGAGTGCTCTGTCTTCCTACTCCATGGTGCCCCTCCTGAGAGCAGGCTGGTGGTACACAGCTGGTGCTTCTCCCAGTGAGAGGCTGTTGGGAGGAGCTGAAGAGGTGAGCACAGAGGACTCTGCAGAGTCCTGCTTGTGAAAACATGTTGTATTTACTTACTTTCCCTGTTGTTTTGTAGGCCAGCGTTCCTGCGAGAAGCTGAAAACTTCACCCTTCTGGTGAAGAACAACATTTGGTACCCCAAGTTCAGCTTCAGCAAGTAAGTAGTGAGAGGGTCATCGCACTGTCTGGTCTCGTGGGCAGTAAAGGGGATGCAACAGCTCTTCTCTTTCTGTTCTCCTGTAGGCGAAACATCCTCCCCACCATCAGCTCCACCTACCTCAAGAACTGCATCTATGATGCCCAGACAGATCCCTTCTGCCCTATCTTCCGTTTAGGGAAAATAGTTGAAGCTGCAGGGCAGGACTTCCAGGAAATGGCTGTGGAGGTATTTAGCAGATCCTTCTCTTGGGCTTCAGCTGTTTTTAGAAGAGGAGTAGTAGGTGTTTCCCCCTCTGCCTCGTGGCGTAAGCCACAGAACACAGATCAGCTGCAGAGTGGAGAGTGCTCTGGCCAGAGGGGCTAGAGTCAATTCTATATAACAAATAGTTGGCCTTGCTTTGTTTGGGTGGGGTTACATGCAAGGTTCTTTAGCAGCAGAAAAGAGTGTTGGACTGAGCCTGGGATTAGAGCCAGTAAATCAGGGTCCTGGTCAGCAGGGAGCCTAGTGCTGGGCTGGCCCATCACCTCTCCTCCACTTGGCAGGGTGGAGTCATGGCAGTGCAGATCAACTGGGACTGCAACCTGGACAGAGCCGCTTCCCACTGCGTGCCAAAATATTCCTTCCGGCGCCTCGACAACAAGGACTCTGCCCACACCGTCTCACCCGGCTACAACTTCAGGTAATGTGGCTGTGGAGGGCACCCGGTGTCCCTGCAGCTCCCTCTGCCACTGGCAGTTGTGGTAGTTTTGGGCTTTCGATGGTGCTTGGAGAGCACTAAAAGAAAACCTGGAGAGCTTTTCCAATGCTGTAAGACAGAGCAGGTGGGATCTTCACTGTGGGCAAACCACAGCAGGGTGGGGAGGTCAGTGAAGCTCCACTGATTGCGTCAGAGTGCCTGAGTCATGTTTCCATCAGCTTTTGGGTGGCTGTTTGGGCAATGGGGTGGCAATGGGACAACTGACTGTTTCAAGGTGTGCTGATAGGGCAGAATTCGAGGGGACTGAGGTGGGGTTGGGAGACTGAAGCATCTCCTGCACTCTGCTTGGGGGAAAAACTAACTAGTAAAAGTGGTCAGTTGAAGACCATATCTGCACCAGGAGTGTCCTGGCATCATACACCACCACATACACATTCTGGCCAGTACAGCTAAGTCCCACACTTCCAGTAAAACACCAGCACAGAGCCAGCAGCTGGTTGCATCCAGACTCAGACTGTAATAATATGGATTGGCCACCTTGCCAAGGTCCTTGCAGGATTCCTGCTCGTGAGGAAACACGGCTGTTTTGTTTTTAGAATCACAAAATCTTGCTTAGCACAGGGGATCTTTTGGTGGAACTTGAATGAATTTGCTGAGGAGCTGTGCAGAGCATTAATGTGTGTTTGGGAGGTGCTAGGCTTGCCGGTATCAGGGTGTCAGGATCGGAGAATATCACAGCTGGACCTGAAGTGCTCTTGATAATTCCAGACCGTGGTACCGCCCCTTACCAATCCTTCCTCTTCTTTTCCACCCTCTTCCCTGCTTCCTGCTGGCTTAGTCAACCACGTGGCGGAGTAAGTCTGATCTCATTTGTTCTCATCCCTTTTCCCCGTTGATTGCCTGCGGGTGACTCAGTGCGGGACACGGAGCAGCCTTTGTGTGTCCGGCCGAGCCGCGCGGGTGCTCCCGGCCCTGCCCTCTCGCGGCTCCCTGGTCCCCTGCAGCCGCCTGCCCGCCTCTCTCCCGTAGGTGAATTTCTTCCTGTTTGTCCTTCTGCTCCCCTGCTAAAGCTGCTTTCTCCCCTTCCTGTGCCTTGCAAGTTTCCTGATTTTATGGTGCTCACTGTTGTCTTGAATTCAGCTGGTTTGGGCTTTTCTCCTATACGAGCTTGCCTGCATGAAATCTCCATCACTTGGCACTTGTGTCTGGAAGTACCAACGTTCAGCCAATCCTCTTGGGATGGGGAACACACCTGGATGTTGCATGATCACATTAGCAACCTCAGAATTTCCAGCTAAGCTCTGACCTATCTTTTCTGCAGGTTTGCAAAATACTACAGGAATAGTGATGGCACTGAATCACGGACACTTGTCAAAGCTTATGGCATCCGCTTTGATATCATAGTGTTTGGAAAGGTAGGGTGACAGTTCCTGGAGGTCTCGTAGCGAGGGCTTTCAGAGATGCTGAAAAGCATTCTCAGCCTTGTAACTGTCTTCCAGGCAGGAAAATTTGATGTAATTCCTACCATGATTAACATCGGCTCTGGCTTAGCACTGTTTGGTGTGGTAAGTGACACTTGGACTCGATTCTGGATTAGTGCCTCAGTTCTGAGGATTCACTGTCTTAAACTCTTTCAATCTCCACTAGGCAACAGTGCTGTGTGACATTGTTGTTCTGTATTGCATGAAGAAGAGATACTACTATCGGGAGAAGAAATACAAATATGTGGAGGATCATGAACTGGTAAGCATCAACAAAGGCAGGGTAAAGGCAAAATTGCTTCCTCCTCTGACTCCACAGAGATTCTGAAACAGGATGTAGAAAGTCCACATCAAATGGCGATTTTGAACCACAGTTCTAAGAAAACTTTGTCTTCGTCAGAGAAGCTAATTTTTACCTCAAAGCTGTTGCAGGGAAGAGCACTAGAAACAAATATTGTCGTGTTTCCTGGGCAACCACTCTTGGAGAGGAAAATATATATTCAAGAACTTGTCATGCACCTACTGCACCTCCTTTTTGGGTTGCAGTCATTGGCATTTGCCTTCTAAGAGCTGTAGGGAACAGCCCCATCCCACCAAATCCTTCCTTCTTGGCTTTTGGGGTTCCTGCAGTTGGGAAAAAACCCATTCAATGGGTTGGAATTTTCTGAGATCAGTGTGCTGACAGCCACAGTCACAGCTCCCTCCAGGGTCCAAATGATCTGTTTGGTCAGTAGGATTTAAAATGTTGGTTGCTTGACTGGTGCTGAGGGCAGAGCTCAGCCCTACAGCCCTGTGCTTGGTGGGAAGTGTGGCTGCAGAGGGCAGATTTCTCAATCAAAACACCTTGTGCCACTGGAAAAGTAAAGTCTGAGTAAGAGAAGTAGCTTGCCTGTGCAAAGGATTTTATGTGATTGGAAGGGGGAGAAAGAAGAGTTTCTGGCAGAGAACTGTAATCTCTGATCCTTGCAGGGAGTTGGTGACACATATGGAACAGACTCCTGAGCTGCTGGTGCTGCAGGACCAACTGCTGCTCTAAACTGCTGCTGGGAACATTTCTTGACCCTGCCATGAGACCACCTCCTCCTTGCTGGAAGGAAGGGGGGAATGAAACTGAGAAAGGGACCATCTTCACTACTCTTTACTGCTTGGGAGCCAACCCCAGGGAAAGAACTGGGTCTGCTCCTTGTCTGCTGTCTTTGCAGTTTATTTGCACTAAGCACAGAGGGAAAATTGTGCTTTATGCCAGATGTCTGCACTGGCCGAGCCTGGGACAGGGGCAGCTCTGGCATCATAATTTTGCCAGTCCTCCTATCCCTGAGCTCACTGACAGCAGAGGGCTCAGATTCTTCCTTAGAGTGAACATGGCCACTGCCGGGAGTTACCTAACCTTGGGACAGCAGCTCCTTGCTGTTGTCATTTTTCTTTCTCTGAAGGATTGTGAAGCTTAGCTGAGCCTGTACCTACTATTCAATTGGGTCTCCAAACTCCAGTGGCCACAGACCAAGATAAAGCAGTGTCTGGCTCCATTGTGCTGTGATAAATGGCTTAGTGGTTACAGAAGTTTTTTTCTGTTTTGTCAAATTTTTATGCTATTACTTTAAAATTTACTTTAATAAAATACTACCTTCCTTCTTGAAGTTCTTGAAGCTGGGTTTAGATTGTTTGTTTCTCCCCACATACCAAGTGTTAGTGGAGGGCTATCAAAGCCAGGGCTCTGTGGGCTTTGCCTCTTGATTCTCTTAGGAGAAGTGCTGCTGCTCTGCCTTGGTTCTCCTGACACCTCGTCCGTGTCTGTTGCCTTAAACTCTCTCCAAATGAAAAGATTTGTAAGTCAGAGGCCAGGGTCTTAGGGTCTTTATCTGAATGCTGGTACCAACTGCTTGGAAGAACAGATCTGTTATTCCCTGGCACACCTCCTGTGCTTTTCACCACCATACCAACCCTGTGTTTGGTCTGCTGCATTTAATGGGTTTACACAATTTTATTGAAGTGGGTTTGTTGGCTTTTATATTCACATGGCCTTGAGCACCTCTAGTGATCCCATTGACTCACAAAGTCCAGGTCTTCCCTTTCTCTGAACCTTTTCTGGTGGTACAGAGCCCTGGGATCTATTCCATACCTCCAGCATCCTGGTGCCTTTCTCCAGCAGCACAGTGGATAAACCACAGTGTTATCAGTTTGTTTTATTCTCTATGTGCCTGCTGCTGCTGAGCACTAAGTTGTGTCCCAACTCAAGGAGTGCCTTTCCAAGAGTCAGTGTTCCAGTCTGTGCTGTGTGAATGCTCAGTTTGGATTATAGTGGCCTGAGCTGCTGTGTTCTCATCCTAGCCCAAGATCCCCAGTAATGGTTGAGCACCAGACTTTGCTAACCTAGGAGAGTGCTTTCAGATTCCTCTTCCAATAACCAAACTCTCACAGCTTGATAAAGACCACTCAAACAGAATAACAGTTCCACTTGATCAACTAACTCTGGGTTTGGTTGCATGTCATTTATTTCAACTTGTACAGTGAAGCTTGAACAGCTGTGTGGAAAAACACTTAGTTGTTGGTTTATTCTTTCTTCTTAGGTAATATAATTTAAAAGTGGTAAATACACAGTATTTAAACTTGATACACCTGATAAAGTTAAATGCATAATAAAGGGGTAGGAATGAAACACAAGCATTGGTCATTAAACAAACAGTATAAAAATCAGGAATAGTTCAGGACCTTAGAAAAGAAACAGATCAATTGCCTTACAGGTAAAAGGGGACCACCATGGAAAACTACTCAGACAAGAGGCCTGGTTTCCCCTTAGCACTTTCCTGTGTGCTTTCAGAGCCAAAAAGGCTTAGTACCCAGCAATAAGCCCACAGTCAGCACCGGGCTTGCTTGGAAGGAAGGGAGTTGGGGAAATCAAGCTATCGCCCAGTTCCAAGGCACAAGCAAAATATTCACTTCACTATAAGGAGAAAGCCAGCGTTACTACTAAGGAACAGCAGCTGGGGAACTGAGCAGGTTTATATACACAGTACAGCTTCTCTAACAGGTCATGCATTTAGAGAGATCTCCCTCACATGGCCATGCTTTATGCTTTCAACAGAGCTGACCAACCAGAAAAATCCACATCGCGATTCTTTCTGAAATGTGCATTTGGCTGCAGCCCCACCAGAGCTTGCACTGAGGGATACTTGGTTTGGAGAGCACCTTGGGGAAGTGCTGAGCTTTAGCATCATTCAGAACCAAGCCCATGCAAGCAGTCAGACACTGATCTGTGGGAGTATCTGAGGCCCAGAGACTGGCTGGGCAGCAGGGAGCTGGTACAGCTGTTGAGAAGCTGCGTTACACCTGGCAGACCTGTTTGGTCAATGTAAACTGTCTCACCTGACAAATCACAACCAGGGATGGGCAGCACAGAGATCTCTACAACACACCTCTAGCAAACACACCACACACATTACTATGCACTAGCTACAAAGAATCGGATCCCCTAGCTTTTTACATTTTTTTTTTTTTGGCAGATCAAGTCCATTTGCAGGGTTAGAGAACCAGGCTGCCCACTCACACACATTTCCACAATGAAAAGTCCTGTGTAGGAATGGGGGAGCAGTCAGCTGTAGCAGTGCTGGCCCCCAAGTTACCTGTTTGGTTTTCCCATAGCTGAAGCTGCAGGGCTTTGGCATAGCCTCGGACTAAAATGGGAGGAAAACAGTGCGTGTCTTATGGCTCCAAACTCCATAGTATTGCTCCTAAACCACCAACTGTCCTCACTGGCTTTGGAGAGAGGCCAGCAGCACAATGCTTCCATAATAAATTGCAATTTAGGGGGAACATCGCTTCAAGTGATCAAAAGGTGTAAGGGACAGTTTGGGTAGGCATCTGCACCCTTGCTAATGTTGTCCTGGCTTTAACAAAAACCAGTCCTCACCAGGAATTACCAGGCCAGGTCTGACTGCAGCAGGGCCAAGGACCTCGGCACGCTGCTGCTTGTGCTGTCCAGGATAAAGGAAGACAAGGGAACGGTCACTTTCTAAAGGCAGGGCATCCATGGCCAGGGTTAACAGGCAGAGATCTTACCATTAATCAAAATACTTGGCAGTCTCCTAGTGCCTTCTTCCTGAGGGCAAAGAATTACACCTTATCAGTCCCTCACAAGCCTGGGAGACTCAAATCCTCCTTCTCTGTCAGGTACATCAAATGCCTCATTCAAGGTCACACAGCCACATCAGACTGAGAAGGGAAAAAAATCAGACCTTTTCCCCCCTAGTCCCACGCTCCATCCACAAAACAACTGTACTTACCGTGACCCCTTTCCTCAGGCAAACCCTGGCTCCTCATTCTCCAGCTCTGTTCAAGCACAGAGAACTTGGGAAGGTGAGTCTGGATGCCAGAGTCTCTCCCACCACATGATAGATTATTATTTTGTACAAGCACCACAAATAATCAGAGTAATCTGACTGAAGGTGAAAGAGCTCTTCGTAAGAAACAAACCATGAACTAGATATACACTTAATTTACTAACAAGCCTCTGATCCACAGGCATTCACAAATTACTGGTAACAAACTTGCAAAAAATACATAGCATTGGCCCCAGAATCCAGATTAAGAGTTTGGAAAACAAACGTTTCTTTGAAAATTACTAGCTAATCATTAAGATCTTAAATTCTAAGCAAGCCCTAAGTCTATACTTAAAAAACAGCATAAGTTGTATTATTTTTAATTGTAGTAAACCATGTAATGTACATGGAAGTGAAGGATTTTACCCTGAATTTTATATTTTATAATATATCTACCTAGATCAAGTAAAAGATTTAGAAACAAACTGTTAGTGCTTCTTCTGTTGTTTAAAACATTCAGCTAAACACCACCTTTCACTCGTATGTCTGCAGCAAAAATAGTTCAAACTGAACTTAAGCCCTTAAATACCTTTTCCTTTCATACACTGAATACCTAACTTACCAAGTCCTGGTCACACCAAGGCCTCTGGAAAGGTGTTAATTACCTGAGGAGGTAATTAACCTCACTTTCTGAACGTCCTGAAGATGCCGTTTCATACAACTCGGCTCACAAAAGTAGGCATTCTTTAAAAAGCTGAAAAGGTGGGTTTTCGCTTTGTTCCCATGCAGTTAAAAAGATGTCAATTAAATACAAACCAGAACGACAAGAAATAGATGCAACAACATTCCTGGTAAGTCGTGAACTCTCAAAGTGCACACGTGTGGTTGGTTTTACTGCTGTGTATCCCACTTAGCAAAAGCTTCACCCTTCTGCGCGTGCCCACGGCTACACGATGGGCATTGCGCCCCTGGGACACTGGCGTCAGTCCCTGCAAATTATTTGGCTTTAAACCAGCTAAAAGCAGTTCCAAACTCATTTTCCTTTGGCTGCTGTGGGTTTTGTTTTGCAAAGCCCTGTTGCTGCTCACCACGACCGCTCACCTCTCCGCTGCCCGCCAGCGCCTCTCCCACCAGAAGTCAGCAGTCCAAGTGATCGGAGATGTTCCATGTTTATGGCAAATAGTCGGATGTCTGATAACATGTGATAACATGCTGCTATGTGAGCTCTACATCCAGCATTGTACTGAGATAGCGCCATGTCATGCTGTGTTTGCTGTGGGCTCTGGTCACCTCGTCCCCAGCGCACACTTTGTGACGTGCCCTGGATTGAGTTGCTCAACAGAACCATAAAGTCCACGTTCACGAAAGAAGTTCCTCCTCTCCCACGTTGGGCAAGTCGTTGCATTTCAGGTTATCTTCACTGCCTCGTTTCCTGTTTTCAAAGGCAATAAAGCAGCTGCTGAGTGACTCAGAAAAAGGCAAAGCAGGCCACGAGACACCAGTTTCTGCCCCTTCCCTGCCATGGGATCTTTGGGACGCTGAGCATGTGTCATCTCTCCCCACGTAACAGGCTGGAAATGCCATAAGAAGATGTTTTTTATCCTATCAGAACAGCAGGATATTCCATATCACAAAAAATCCCATAAAGCAGTTACAGATCAGACAGAGGGTGTGTGAATGTCACAATCATGGCCCCCATGAAAGATTCAAAGCCCAGCTATTGAATTTCTCTTCCAGAGCACTGGGAAAAACTGTGAATGTCTTTTGGGGCTGAGGTGAGGTGATGACACTTACGGCAGCAGGTTCCCAGAGGAAGACAATGACCGCTCCTCCCTCTTGCTCCCCTCGAATGGGTTCCCAAAGGATCGCTTCCGGATCATTGTTTTAACCAAGATCTGCAAAACCAAAATGTAGTTCATCAGAGCTGCTTTTCCTTCATTCAAGAGCAATAGGAACATCCAACTTTCATGCCCCAGTAATTAAAAAAACTAGTGAAAATAAGTCAAAGTTCTCCATTAAAAGAATAGAAATCAGAAGGAAGCATCTTTGCAAGTCTCCAGCTGCTTAATTCAGGGGTTGTATCCTCATCACCTGAAACTCTTGCAGGTGAGAGCCACACTAAATTTAAGAGGCTGGAAAGGAGAGCAAAGCCAAGTCGGGAGGTTTCTTTCCTCCCCAGAAGTAGGTTTTACTAATTACTACATCCAGTACCTGCAGATTCCCGGTTCGCCACGATTACCTGGCAGAAAAATTCACTGGAAAGGGAGAGGGGAAGGAACTGGCACAATTTTACCTTAATGTTCATCTGAAACCAAACTGAAAAGCTGGCCATTTGTGCAGCTTTGGCTGCAAAACACAAAGTTACCAGTCAGAGACTGGAGGGAACAGAGATGTGTCAGGGTTCTTCCCTGGCATTCCCCAGCTTGTTTTGCTGGTGGGAGCAGACAAGGTGAGCAGCACTGGGCCCTGCCTCGGCAGGTGCATCCTGTAGAGCCCCTGGCTTCATTTGATGTTGTTCTCCTCCCTCTGTGCCTCATGTATCTGCTCACCAGGGTGCACAGGGAGCCCTTCCATGTCCGAAGGGGAGGGTGTTTTATGCAAGAGTCAAAGCCACGTGAGTGAATCTTGTACTGGGGCGTCAACGCCCGCACTTGGCTGCACAAAGATCAGGCACCAGAGGGTAATTTTGAAGATCAAATGCAAATGTGAAAATACCACATCTGCCTGGAGGCAGTGTTATTTAAGAGTCAAAGAGGTGCAGTAAAAACTCATTTGCCTTGAGCTGTGCTGAACACACCTGGATTTCAACAGGGCTGGGAGCATTGAGCCCACTGATCAAGTCCCCTCTGAACAGGAAAAAGGGGGTAAACCCATCATCAATGGTGATCTCTTTAGAGCAACATCTGCTTTTTCAGCCTGAGCAGCACAAGGCACATTTGCACATTCACATCTGCGGTCAGCGAGATTTCTGCAGGGCACCCAAAAGGGAGAGAGCTCCAGAAACGAGGCCAGATGTGGGCACAGCTATGAGATGGAAATGGGGCTTCAGAGGGAAACCTGTTCTTCAAAAACATCACAGCCTGGGTGCCTACAGGCAGATAACACCACGACAAGGAACTGTGAATGGTCGCTCGCTGTTTCTCCTAACACAAGGGCTGGCGGCACCCAAAGAAATCATTAGGTTCAAAACCACAAAGGATTTCACTTTCCGCACAGGACAGGGTTACAATGTGGTTCTCACCACCACAGTGGGTTGCAGAGAATAAAAATATGAGCTTGAAAAGAGATGAGATGAAGTCACCAAGAATAGCTCCAGGCAGGGGCTGATGCACGTCGTGGCCCAGATAAAATCTCCATCCTGGGAAGCTCCCACAGCCCCTACAGCTGGACAGGCAGAACAGGGCAGCAGCTCCTTGTGCCTGGCCAAAACATCTGCTCCTGACCACGGGCAGGTTCTGGACCAGATGCTCTTTTGCCCTGAGCAAATACAGTGATATCTGGGCAGCCAGCTCAAGCATGAAGACCAGCAACCCACTGACAGTTACCTTTGGAACTGCTCTAAAATATTCCCCTGCACTGTGGGGTACAGCCACATCCAGTGAGCTGCTGAGACTCTGAGACACTCAAGTGTCTTGCAGCACTTGTTTCCAGGAGAGGGAAGGTCTTTGCTCTAATTCTGCCCAATGCTTTTGCCCTTCAGCAGCAAACTCCAGCTGCTCAGGGCCACCCCAGCAGGCAGCGTGGACCCTGCTGTGCATCCACAGACCATCAGCTCCTTTGTACTCACCACGGTGGCCAGGCTGGGGATGTGCTTGACTGAATTCTCCACCTCCTCCTCCGTCACCTCGACGAGGGTGCAGTTCTCATCCTCCGTGGGCAGCAGCTCCGCTCCGTTCTTGGTCACCCAAGGGTGCAACTTCAATTAATAACACAGCCTGTCAGGAACGATTTCCTCTTTTTCATAACTCAAACAGCACAAGCCTGGCAAACGCATCTCCTTGTCCAAGCTATGGCCCCTATGTGCTCCTGACACGCCAGGGAGCAGGGCAGGGATGTGCCATCTCACTGGTGAGCCAGCTCACCCCAGAGCTGCCAGGAACTGCACAGTCCAGAGCAGAAAATGCCGTGGTGTGGCTCGTTCAGAGCCAGTGCTGGCCCCACCTACACAACCAAGCCATAACCTTGGTGACCTACAGCACTGGGATCTCTGGGCTTTAGGGAAGGAGACCTATCTTCTCTCTCATCTTACGGATGAGGCAGCACCAAGAGGCAGGAGAGATTTATTCCAGTCCATACGTATGAGCAGCAGTGATGGGGAGACCCACCGAGCCCTCGTCCTGGACTTGGTGTAGTCCACGACTGAAGGCAGAACCCCTGTTTCTCCTTGCCCACACACCTGGTGACTTGGTCGGCTGCAGGAGGAGCACAAAACGGTTCCGCAATTCCCCCGCAATCCTTTCCCCCTACCTTGGTCTCCATTCTCTCAGCTTCTCGCCCCTTCCAGGCTCCCGCAGGGGCGAAGGACCAGAAATCTCCTGCGAAAGGCTGTTGCACAGTACTTTCCTGGTAGCAGAGGAAATACTGTACTCAGGGGATTTCCTTTTGCCTGTGACTTCTATAGGCACCAAAGGTCCCAAAGCTGAGCAGGTCCCGGAGCAGGGGAAGGAGCTGGGACTTACCTGCCCAGGGGCCCTGGGCACAGGGGGAGGACCTAGCCTGGCGCGATCAAACTGACTCCCAAAAAAAGCCGAGCAAGGAGAACCCAACAGAAGTGAAGCCACAGCCAGCACCAGGAAGCTGGGTCAGTACCTTGATTTCTGGGACCGAAATCCTAGATTCAGGATTTTTATCCAACATCCGTGTAATCAAGTCCTTCAAGAAGTCTGTAACTTCTGGCCTGTGGAAGGAAGAAGGGAGAGAAGAGATGGGGAAAGGGATGGATGCTGCCTCTGTTCTTCACCTCCGTGCCAGCCACTGTGGGCCTTCCTGGGCAGAGGGGCTGGACCCCTGCCCCAGCAAGGATGCAACTCCAGGTCCTTGTACACCCCCTCCTCTCCAAACGCCCAGAAAAGGCAAAATAACCCCTTATGAGGCAATGTGAAGTGTGATCCCACAGGGCAGGACAGGGAGAGGCCAGCTCCAAGCCTGAGTTTTGCAAAACCACGGAAGAGCCGGGCCAACCCTACCCCAGCAGTGCTTGAGAAACAACTCAAATGAGCTGTAAAATAAGGATTGATGGGTTGTTTTTGTTTTTGAGTACTTACTGGTCTGGGAACTCCAACGTTTGGGTCTTGATTTTATTGTGTAAACTCAAGATCCTTTCATCCATAAAAGGGCACTACCACGAAGAAAAAAAGCAATGAGGAAAGCAACAATCTGTGTTAAGAGGCAGCAGTGGGGCAGCCAGAGGAGCATCAGGATCTCATAGGGTGTGAAGGAGAGCCAAGATCCAGTTACAGGGAAATTCCAGAAGATTTCCTATTATACCAATGTCTACTTTTAGACACAATGAAAAAAACATTTAACCAAAAATTACCAATTACTGTAAGAGCTCCCTTCCTTAAAAATCTGCCCAGGCACAGAATTTTTTCCACTGGGGAAGAAAAGAAACACAACCCTTCTGGCTACATCCATCCCAGGGACAGGCAAAGGTTTCCCATTTCCATCCACACATCCTCATCTCCACTCAGCTCGAACAAGGACACAAGGTGCCAGTCCTACTGCTTACCTGGAACATGGGAGGCACAAACCCACCCCCCCAAACACCAACAGCACTAAAAAACCATCTCATTACCTGCCCAAACACGAAGCAGTACAGGGTGATCCCCATGGCCCAGACATCCAAAGCCTGCAGAGTGAAGAAAGTATAGTTAAATCTGCAACAGACAGCGTATGCAAGGTTACTCCAAGAGCCTTCAAATTGCTGTTAAATACCTTTCCAGAGAAGATTTTCCTGGTTTCTGAGAGCGTCTCCGGGGCCATGAAGGCAGGAGTGCCCACTGTGTTGGTTAAGAGGGCATCAGCTCCCTTGAACTCGTTGCTCACTCCGAAGTCGGCGATCTTGACGTGCCCGTCTTCCCCCACGAGGAGGTTGGAAGGTTTAATATCCCGGTGGATTATCTTCTGATAGTGCACTGCAGCCAGAGGGACAGTGAGTGGTGCAGCAGCAGCGCTGGTTTGCAGCAAAGGAGCCACCAGGGCTCCGTGTGGCCTGAGCCTTTCTGCTAACGCCACACCCAGCCCCAGCTTTAAAAGCCCCTGTGCAGCATGAGCCACCAGAAACAGCACTGCACGCCAGCAGAAAGGCCAGCTCCAGGTGTTTAGAAAAAAACCAAAAATATGAAATACCATATTTTTTGCAGAGAAACTTACAGTATTCAATGCCCTTGATCAGATCCTGGAAGTAGAACCGAGCCTGATCCTCGCTGAGAGGTTTCAAGGTTGGAATTTCCATCACAGGGCTGCAAAGACAACAGAGAACAGAGTTCATTCCCCACCTGGATGTGCTGAAACAGGGCCCGAAGGCTTTGTCACCAGCTGGTGATGGCACACAGCCCCAAACACAGGCACCTGCAGGGTGTACTCAGCTGTAACCAGGCAGGGGAGATGCTACTCAAACCTCAAGCCCCACCATGAACCTCCCCATCACCTCCGCACCCCATTCCCACCTTGAGTGGCCAAGCCCTGCCACCCACAAACCCATCTCATGTTCAAGTGTTAGTAGGATTAAATCTGGGATTCAGTACTCACCCCTGCTTCACCAGTTCAAACACTGCAACACAAAAGAGAAGGTGATTACGGATTGCTTACAGGGTATGGCTCCTGCGAGCGCAGTCTCAGCACAAAAGCAATTATTTTAATGACAAAAATTCTAAAAATAATACGTTATTTTTAAAAAGGAGATGCCGTCTTATGCAAGGCACGTGGCATTTGGGTTGCTCCCATTTTCAGTTAAGGGGATGCTGCCAACTATCCTCTCAGTGCTGCAGCTTCAGCATCATGAAGTGCCCTCCATGGCACACAAAAACCCTCAGTTTGCTACCAAAAAAGCCGAGCCCAGGCTCCGAGCAAACCTCTGCACTTGGCCATGAAGGCATCACACACTCCTCCACTAGTACAGGCTGAACATAAATGATGGAAAAGAAATGCCTTCTCCACGAGTTTTGTATTTACATCAAGCAAACAACTGCAGTCTGCCAGGCAGGTTGGGATGTGGCTCATTGGTACCTTGGATCATTAACTTGTGCCTTTTTCCCAAAGTCAAAGAAATAAAACTACTTCCTATCAGCCCGGCTTCAAAGCTGAGAACATCAGTGCTGGTGCTCTCATGGCAAAACATGCCCTGGTGTTGAATTAATGCCAATAAAGTGCTATAAAGCACTCTTGTCTCTGTTCACAACCCAAACCCCATCCCATTTGCTCCTCCAGCACATCCAGGCTATACCCACAGTGAAGGAGAGACCCAGCCCTGCACACAGAGCTGCTCCAAAACACAGCGGGAACCTTTTGCCCCATCCCTCTGACACCCCAGGGCAGTGCACAGTTACCCATGTACAGGTGATCCTCACTGGGGTCATCCAGGACCTGCCAAAGGAAGCAAAATGGCAATTAAACAGTGCCAAGAAAGCCCTGCAGATTAAAAATTGTGAATTTTTTATTTAGCAGCCATCTCAGTTCTGCACCATCTGCACCATCAGCACGGTCTGCTCATCTCCAAGCTTCTACCCACAAGAGTAGGGAAAAAAAGAGGACAGAGATGTAGCTGTACTTCAAGGAAGCAAATATTTAAAACACACAGGAAGCATCATCTGACTCATGAGCCAAATAAACTCCAGCCTGCACATCCTTAATTCTTGATTTTTGGACTGTTTCATACAGGCAGTGGGTGGAGGGCAAGGCAGCTGCACTGTTGAACCCACAGAAACACCAGTTCTTCCCCAAAACCTGTCTCAGCACCTGTTTCCTCCACAGAAGCAACATTTTTCTGCATTTCCATTTCTGGGCAGGAAAGAAAAAATCTTCTGGGAGGTAAGAATAAAAAACCTCTTCTCTCAAGGAAAATACAAATCCTCCTAAGGCAGGGCCTGCCCTTGCCCCCTTCTGGGGTCACTCCCCTTCACCCGAGACAAGGTGTAGCCCATCCCTGCAGCATCCAGGCTCCGTCACACTCAAGAATGAGTTTTGGAAAGAAGCCAGCGCTTACCTCCACCAGCTTCACCACGTTGGGGTGGTCCAGCTTCTTCAGGATGGCAATCTCCTGGTAGACCTGTTCGATGGGCCCTCGGGGCTGCAGGCAGCCCTCAGAAGCAGCTTTGGCCCCGCGGGGAGGCGGGCGGCCTGTGGGAAAGGCAAAGAAGTGTCCAGTCGGGAACGATCCCCCAGGACCCCCAAAGCATCCCCCAACCAAAAGGTTTTGTGCCACTTACGGGGGAAGCCTGCCTGTCTCATCAGCTTCTTTTTTGAGAGAACCTTCATTGCCTGCAAGAGGGGAACAAATGTGGAATTTGGGGCTGGATAAAATGTGGCTGGTGGGGTGGGGCAGGGGGTCAGCAGAGGGGATCCATCCCCCTCCCACCTGCCCCGCTGCAGGCTCCAGGGCTGGGTGCTACTCACATAGTAGGTGTTATCGTCCTCATTGTAGGCCAGCTTCACCACCCCATAGGAGCCCTGGAGAGGGGCACAGCCATGAGGCACCAGTTAGGGACAATCCAGAAAACCCACATCACCAACCCGGGCTGTGGGCTCCTCTGCAAACCCACCCCACAGGGATCACAGAGCTGGTGGGCGATGCTGGGAGGAGCAGGGGGGTGTACAGTCTGACATCACACTGACAGCAAAGAAAAGCTTCAAATGCCCCATTGTGTGGGAGGGAGAGTGAAGGGGGAAAATTAGTAATAATTTTAAAAATACGCAATTCAACTGGCACCACTCAGAACAGAACAGCAAGCGAGCTGCCGTGGTGAGTGGCTGGACTTGCTCCCATTCTGGAGCATTCCCATGACTGGAAGGTGAAAGCAAGCCCGACACCCTCCCACCCCAAAACCCCTCATCCCACCCCAAACCAAATATTCACCTTTCCAATCTCGTCCTTCAGCTTGTACTGGTTGAGCTGCACACAGTCCTGCGGGGAGAGAGTGGGAAATTTTGGCATGAGCCACAAAACCGCTCACATTCACTCTTCTCCTTTTAAATCTCCAGCAAAACTTTCCCTGCAGACTCAAGCTCCGTCCTGCTCTGCCCAAGCACCCGTGTGGGGCTGGGCAGCTTTGATTCATGAGCCACAAAAGCCACCCACCAAGCCACACGTTGGTGTGTTTATAGATGGCTAATTGCAAAGTTAACGGCCGGGCAGGCGATCCTGTCCTGTCCACTCATGTGGAACGAGAGCGACGACCGGGAGAGCCCTCAGGGGTTTAATGCTGGCGACCTGGCGCCGACTAATTTTATTTCTTCTGGGTAAAGCAGCCACTTGCTGCCTGTTTTCTGTCAGGCTCGGGGCATGCCGGGCTGTTTTCTCTTTAGATCTCAGTGAACTTCTCTGTTTCTTATTTTTAAGGAATAAAGAAAGAAACTTGCGGTACACTCCTGGCTTCAACAAACAGCTGTGAGAGCTGGCGGCATCAGCAAAAGGCACGAAAACTGGTGAGTTGGGATCTCACCTCCCTGAGGGCTGGATGTCCCACTGCCCTCTGCCACACACATGCACACATACTGTAGGGGTTTATCCCAAAAAAACCAAGTGAGAAGAAATGCCGCGGGGGGGAAATCCAGGCAGATGAGGGCAGGAGAACCGCGGGAACAGCGTTCATCCCCCTCACCTGTAACGTTCATCCCCCTCACCTGTAATGTTCATCCCCCTCACCTGCAATCCCGTGATGGACACACGGTTGGACTCCACCGTCGGGCGCCGTGGCAGCCGTGGGGAGGAGTGAGGGGACGTCACCGGGGAGTAAGGGAGGGAGGGGTAGATGAAGCGTTCGTTGGCGCCGTCGCCGTTCCCGGGCGAGCGGGCGGGCTGCGGCCGCTCCTGCAGGGACAGCTTGCGGCCGGAGAGGTGCAGCTTGCGGCCGTCCCCGAAGCCCTCGCTGCCGGGCACGTCCATCTCCTCCTCGCTCCCCGGGGCGTCGTGCTCGGTCACCACGATGAGCGAGGCCATGCTGGCGTGGCCGGGGCTCAGCGCCGGGGGGTCCCGCAGCGCCGTGGGGGCTCGGCGGCCGCAGCCTCCGGTGCAGCAGAGGGGCCGTGGGGTGGGCGAGCTGCCAGGGACACGTGGAGGCGTGGAGGGACCGATGGCCTCATCCTGGCCATGCTGTGGTGGGGAGATGTGCCTGCAAACACAGGGTGGGTCAGCCAGGCTCTCTGGAAAGGGAGATTTCCTGCTGGTCATTGTGCTACAGATTGATTTATTCATTCCATAGGGAATGGTGAAGACAAGGGCAGTGGTGCAGGATGGCACCAGGATGCACAATCACCCTGCCATGGGACAGACCCCAGGCCGGAGTCAGCCTCAACCCCAGGGCTGCCACCACTGCTCCTTCACCCTTTTTATCTAAACACCTCCAGGGAATAACAACTCCATCATCTCCACTATGGAAATACTCCAAAGGGGTTGTTTTAAAGGGGCAGGATCCAGAATTGCACTCTACCGGCATAGATACCACTGAGTTCCCTACTTTAGTGCTCAAAGTGGTCAAATCTCTGCCAACCCTCCCGAAACAAAGCAGTTCAGGGGCACAGGGACCCACTTACCAAGCGTGGGGTGCAGGACCAGCCCCCTGGCTCACTGCTTCCTCCCACAGCCCATCATTGCCAGCAATTTCTCTTCCTCGCCCTATGGCCTTCTGTGCAAATCTCAGGTCCTCAAACCTGGAGATAAATGCGAAAACTGTTAGCAACAAAGATTTTTTTTTAAAAATCAAGTAATTAAGTGATAATTAAAAAAAGAGGAGAAAATTATGTTAATTCACACGTGCCAGGCACCCCACAGCACCTGGGGCTGTTCAGTGGTTGGCTGGCTGTAAACCATCGCTCTTCCCTGCCCCAACACTGGTGCTGTTTTTAATTTCTAGGTTAACAAGTTGCCACAGAAGGAAGTGAAAAAAAAATATCCTGAAACAACCAGCCCAGAAGCAGGAACAGGGTTTGAGGCGTTTTTCTGCCTGGTTCCCACACCTCGACGAGGCGGCCGGTTAAAATTAGCTCCACTCATCTCCATTGAAGTTTCCATGCTGCACCCGCAGCACAACCACTCTGAATCAGCCCAGCAGAAATTATGGGTCAAGTACAGAAATCAAATCATCTCCCCCGTCCTCGAGGCTTCACAATGGCCTAATTGCTGTTTTCAACACTGATCTATAAACCGGAGCTTTTGTGCCCAAGTGGGATCGGCCTGGAGCTGAAGCCAACGCGGCACCGCTCGATGCTCCGAGGCAGCGACAAGCGCAAGGATGGGGAGGCTATAAATAAGCCAACGAACAGCAACAAGGACAAACTATTCCAGAAACGCCGAGTTTCGTGGGGCTGAATCTGCTCCCGGATGGGGCTTTGCTGGATGAGAGAGCTGGGAGCCACCAGCCAAGCCAAATTCTCCCCGCAGTGCTGCTGGCAGCCCACGGCAGCGTGTTTTAATGCACTCCCAAATGGATTAAAACAAACAGGCAGCCCCCATTCCTCCTGAATTCACAGGGATGCATCTCGAGGCCATTTGCCTGGCTTGCTTTGGGCACCCCTCCAGTGGTCACATATAAATAGCTGCCCTGAAGCCGGAGCTGATCCAGAATGCTGTGCCCTCTACCCTCACCGTGCTCTGCGGCCACACCAAAAAAGGCAGCTCATCGGGGCAGCCTTGGGATGAAACCACCCCAGGAACATCGCTGGTAGCAACACGGGTCCCCAGCAGTGCCACAGCATGGCTGGGCATCCCATCCTCCCCCAGAGAATCGCCTGCATCCCGATTTCCAAGGGTCCCTGATAAACTTTGCCAGGCTTGAGCAAAATTGAGTTATGAAGTCTCAGTCACACTTGAGAGCTGAGCGTGTCCTGGCCGGCGGGAGTTAATTGGCTTGACCAGGATAAACATATCAAGTCTGATTAATTCAAGCAGGCTTCCCCAGGCTCTGTAAACTAAAAGTCATCCAAGCCCCATTGTAACATCGGCTGGAGTGGGAAATCAGAGGGGTTTTCCCTCTGAGTGTGTGCAAAGGGTTGGAGGATGGGGGTTTTCAGAAATTGCCCTCTGAGATGACTACTCCCCTGAGAGAAACCCAAAAGTGGGGTCACACTGTTGAACACAGCCCTGTTATCCTTAATAAGCACATGAGGAGGCTGAGGAGGAGGAGGAGGAGGAGGAGGAGGTGGAGAACAGCTGTATTCCCAGCCAGAGAGAAAAGTAAAATAGCTGAAACGAGGGCAATAATCCCAAAGAGAGGAAATACAGCCTGGGGGCTTTGGCTTCACCAACCCATCCGGGCCCTTGATGGGGGAAAAGCAGCACATTCTGGTATGAACTCCAGCAGATCCTTATGTAAAAGGGAGCAGCACATGCCCACAAAATCCTCAGGAAATATAACAGCCTGGTGTATAGGAATGATTTATCGGCACAGCTTTTGGCTGCAATCCATATATAACCCATAGCGGCTGCAGCAGGATTATCGAAGCAATCAGTCTCGCATCTAATTCAGCAAGGAGAGGGATATTAAAATGAAAAGAGGTCTGTGAAACCCTGGCAGCCTCTCTCCCTCTTGCTCAGCGTCCACGTGGCTTGAGCGGAAGCGAATGGGAGTGAAATCAGCCCCCGTGAGGGTGAGGGATTTTCACAGCCCCCTCGGGCCGCCCCAGCTCTGCTGAGAGCGCGTGGGCCCTGCCTGGGCCCTGCTGGATGCGGCCACCTCCAGAGGGGAACATGCTGACCGATTCTGGGCGAGTGCAGAGGGTGACACCTCACAGCCAGCCCCAGCTGCACGGATTTAAATCGGAGCACACGGATGCCTCAGCCTGTCCTTCTCTCCCCAGAGCTGTTTCTCTCCCCAGATGCAGGGGCTGCACACTCGCCTTCCCCACACGTGCGTCCCTGTGGCAAGGCAGACACAGTGTCAGGATCAGACCCTCCCAAGGGGTGGGTGGCAGCTCGGCAGTGACCCCTCCATCCATCCTTCCGTGGGGGTCAGCTCACAAACTGCAACTTCAGCTGTTTATAACAAAACTGAACTCAAAACACCAAAACTAGGGCTGATTTTACTCGCAGAGATTCTCCCCTGCTATTGCTGAAGGTTGGTTAAAAGCCAAGCAGGGCCAGCCTGGGGCAGTTATTGGTCTCTCTGGGCAGAGTCCAGTGGCTCTTTTGCTTTCCCCGGTCACGGTCAGCGGTGGAAGTGCCCGTGCCAAGAGTGGTGTCATCTGCAGCAACGGGGGCATCGATCACAGTTTCCCTTCCTACGGGTGAGCACAGACCTTGCCAGAAATATATTAGTCACTGTAGTATACAAAGACCATATGCATCCCCCACCTGACTTTTAATGGGAAAAAAATCTCTCAGCAGCTTCTCTAGAAGTCAGAGGACACACCAAATTTATCAGATACTGGAAACAGGTGCCCATGCCCTATCTAGGACAGGTCCCTGTGCCCAAGCAGCAAAGCTTTTCATTGCCCCCAGGGTGAATGGAAGAGCCTCCTGCACTGCCTGGCCCAGCCAACACAGGGTAGAAAGAACTGGGGAAAAAATGCAAAGCCAGGCTGGTAGCATTGTAGTGTCACAACAGCCAGCAGCAGGTTTCAATAGGAGTCACAAAAATGTCTTTACCAAGATTTTTTTATAATTTTGAGGATACAGCCTAACACTGCTGAAGCAATATATAATGAGCATCCCAAAAGAGCATAAGATCCAGAGATGGTGTTGAGCACGGGCCAGGATGAGCTCAGGACACCTCCATCACCTTGTCCAGCACTACCAAGCGACTCCCAGCTTTCCTGGAAACATCAGCTCCAGCCCATGATGCCCACAAGAGAGGAAATGAGAGCAGCTCTGCACTTTAAAAGACATTAGGGCCGAGTTGAAAGCAAAGGCTCCTCCAAATTACCTCCCCAAAGTGGTAACAGCCTTCCCCGGCACAGCGCTGGTCCATCAGACACCCCTCACAGCACACTCAGGTATGGGCTTTCGTGGTCTATTGGCTGTTTTTCCCAAGAAAAAGTGCTCATGGAGAGGGGCCAGAAGGACGGGGCTCCTTCTCCCAGGAGAGGGGCTGTCTCTTTGGTGTGGGCCATGAAGGCAACTCCGGTGCCCACAGTCACCACACATCCTCTCCCCAGCGCGGTCTCCCTGGCCCTGAGGACAAGCTGCTCCTGTCCCCAGGGGTGGTTTCTGCCCCTGCAGCACTGCAGTCAGCCCACAGCTCCATCACACCAGCTTCCCGTGGTCACCTCACTTCTGCTCTTGGTCCTGACTGTTACCTTCATGCTCCTGATGCTCTGTGCCGTGCACGTGGCTGCAGGGCTGCATCCCACTTCCTAAACACGCTCTGTCACTCGCAGCAACCCAACCTGTGGCTTCTAATGAGACCTGTCCCCCGTACACAGTCGCTCCACCAGCTCCATCCCCTTCATCTTTTCCTGGGCTCTCACTTGCCTCTTGACCTTAAAAATCCCCTCTTTTCCCAACCCCGTGGCCTATCTTTCCCTGGCACCCCTAATCCCGGCCCTCCACTCCCGGGCAGGAGCCCCGTGGGGTCTGTGGGACACGCGGTGTGCCCGCCCGGTCCCATCGCCGCTCCCGGGGTGCCGCCGCCCGCCGGCTCCCGCGGCACGTGTCGGGGCCGGCGGCAGCGGGGTGTCCGCGGGGCCCGGGCGGCCACGGCGCAGCTCCCCGGCGCGGGATGGGGAAATGACAGCACTGAGCCCGCATCGCGGGGGTGTCCGCACAGGCCGGCCGCCAGAGAGCCCCGTCCGGAGGCGATGCCGTCCTCCGCCCGGAGAGCAGCCCCAGCCCCGGCTCCATCCCCGCTCCATCCCCGGCCCGGCCGCCCCCGCCCGCCGGGTCCCTCCGGGCGCGGCTTTGTCTCCGCCACCGCGGGCGCA
>VWZT01010703.1:193011-208048 GCA_013397055.1 Pachycephala philippinensis | reverse complement strand
AGGGAGGGAGGGAGAGAGGGAGGCCCCGCTCCGCCCCGGGGAAGGGCAGGTTTCCCCCCGGGCAGCCGCATCCTGCCCGCCCGCCCCCTGTAAGCCGCTCTTGGGGTGTGTTTTGTTCTTTTGTTTATTTATAAATTTTTTTCCCGGTGTTTTATTCCCCCCTTCCCCCGGCCGCGCGGCCCCGCGTCACCTCCCGGCGGGATGCAGCGCGGAGCCCCGGCCGGTCCCGCTGCCGCCGAGCCCCGTTGCGGGCTCCCCGCGTCCGCCTCGGGGGGACAGAGCCCCGGCGTCCCCCGCCGCCGCCTGCTCCCCCTGCCCCCGTGCAAACACCGGGCTTCCAGCGTCAGGGCGGCTGGGGGCAAACCGGGTTACCTGCGCCAGTTCCCCCGGACTGAGCTATTGCTCAAATCATCACCTAAAGGGCAGGTTTGGAAACCAGTTGTTTGGAAATGTCACAGAGGCCACCACCAAAGAGTTCCCGCACAAGTTGCAGCTCTGTAGCGTTGAGACAGAGCTCACGGGCACGGCCTTTAACACCCGCGGCTGGCACCAGCCCTCGGTCCATTATTTGGGGTTTGTTATTTCCATCCAGCACCATTTCTGCACCAAGCTCACCCGCGGTTTTCTTTTCGTGAAGCAACAGCTTCAGCCTTGAGCAGATGCAAATGCCACAGCCGGCCAAACCCTCTTCCTCAATTTGCTTTAAGACTCGTTTGTGGGCGCCACTTTGACACGGTAGAGCTCCCCAGAGCAGAGCCAGGCCTCCATACCAGCTCTGTAGATAAACACCGTATTTCTGACCAGAATCTTGAAAGCCATTCTAAAAATCAGGTTTATGCACTTACCTTAACGTGGTGGGTGCTCCAAACATTTTAAGGATTGAACTCCTCGATGTCGGTTAAAACACAGCTGAGAAGGAATGAACCACCACCAGCGTTCCAAAAAGCTGGGTTCCCCTTTGCTGTTGGGAACATCGTTTTAAAATCAAGGCCCTGATGATCTGCCAACAGCCCCGATGCAGCACTAATTAATGGAATGTGTAAACTAACACCGGACTATCCTTGTCTCAACCACACCTTCGTGCTTCTCTCTTCCTCCTTCCCTGGCCAGGCTCCAGCAGAACCAGGTTTATGTCTGGTCTGGTTTTCTCATTGCTGATGAGATGTGCCACAGTTAAATTTACTGCTTCCAGGCAGGGTATCTGCCGGTGTTTAATGATGTTCAGCTTTTATGTAGTCACCAGGTGACTGGCACCCACAAAAGGTTTACACTCACAGAAGTGCAATCCCATGTGCCCTCAAATCCCACAATGCCAAAATACAGCCAAAATGAAATTTTCTTCCAAAAGGAGGATCTCATTGTTAGCAGTCAATGCCAGCACATCACATATTCAATTATAGAATGGTTTGGGTTAGAAAGGACCTCAAAGACCATCTCATGGGCAGGGACACCTTCCACTATCCCAGGTTGTTCCAAGCCCTGTCCAGCCTGGTCTTGGACAATTCCAGGGATGGGACAGCCACAGCTTCTCTGGGCAACCTGTGCCAGGGCCTCCCCACGAGAATTTCCCCCCAATATCCCATCCAACCCTGCCCTCTGCCAGTGGGAAGCCATCCCCCTTGTCCTGTCACTCCAGACCCTTGTCCCAAGTCCCTCTCCAGATTTCTTGGAGGCCCCTCCAGGTACTTCAGTCAGTTGTGATCTCCATCTATTCACCCATAAACGCAGAGCAGGTGAATGATACACAGTGCTGAGGGGAGAACACACACAATAAAAACATTTCAGCTGAGCTGAGGCTGTTGTTTCCCACTCTTCACTCTCCTCAGCCCCCTCTGCACAAGGACACATGAAACAACAGTGCCAGGGCTTTGCACTGTTACACCTCTCTGACTGAACCTGGTCTTTTTCCCTTCTGCCAGCACCATCTGTTTCTACAGCGTAAACAGCAACTGCAGACAGGTTAAAAGCAAGGACACGTTTTAAATGAGACTCCCCCTTCCAGACCACTTAAAAAGAGCACAAAGGAGCTTTGCCTACATTCTCCACTATTTTTTGTACCCCTGTGTTCATAAAGCCTGCATTGATTCGGGAAATGTCACTACTAAGAACAGAACACTGCTTCTTCGTGACTGCACTACTCCCCTCAGTGTGTTTATAACACAGTCAAGAGGGTCTTTTCTCTTTTTTCCCCATTCATTTCTTAATTTCAAGTACAGAATAAAAGTGAAATGGGTGGAAAACCACATTTACGTTACAAAACACAAGTTTGTTCAAGAGCAGACCATAATTTATTGGCAGTTATTCTGAAACACGGATGACTGGATACAATAAAAAGATGTTCGTAAAAAACAAAACAAAACAAAAACAGGAAAACAAACAAATCTCATCTTTAAATGCATCACTTGAAGGCGTTGATTAAGGGGACGCCGTGTGCTGGCAGCTCCTGGTGCAACTGACGGAACAACATGGCACATTTGTTCCTTTCCTGGGTCTTGCCGAGGGTGTGGAACAGCCGGGCTTGGAAGTAGAGAACGTCTCTGAGCTGCTCTTTGCAGTCCACTTTGGCAAAGTAAGTCTTGGCTTCATTTAGATTCAAGATAGCAGATTCCAAAGCTGTGGGAAAAAGGGGGACAGTCATATTTACGAAAATATCACAGTAACAACTCCAAGCAAGGCAGCTCAAGTCTAAGGAGCCCAATTATAAATTCCTCGGCTTTTCAAAACCATTTGTGTCTTAGCAACATGGTCTCTCAGCTACTTTCTATTATTCAGCCTTTGCTGCAAAATATGTGTGTGAAAGTATGCAGATAAACAATGTTCCATTATAAACATCTGTTGATCAACTAATTCCAAATTAATTTTGTATCCAATAACCAGGTAGCACACTCTGGTGTAGCAGAGCTTCAGTACAGACACTGGTCTGCACTTCTGAGCACAGTTTCAGAGAGAATTACTCTTCACGCTACCTTCAATCTTCTTTTGTGGAGTGTAGGAAGCTGCAGAAGCCACCTGACATTTGGCCACCAAGAACATGGCACAGCCTTTGTCCAGGACGGCTCCGTGGGCCAAGACAGGTTCTATTGCCATGTGCAGGATATTCAGGGCTTGTTCAGGAATGCCAAGAATCAGCTGAAAGATAAATACTTGCTGGTCTCACACTGGAATCCACTGGTATGAGCAGTTTCTTCAGGGAACACCAACACAAGCCATGTCTGTTTCTAATAACACGATGTAACACACACAATATTTTTTTCAACTTTTTCCCCATAATCTTCTTTTAAATCAAAACTTGTCAGTAGAAATGAGCTGCTCTCTGAAATGATTTGGAATGGCTTCTCCACTCAGTCAGTGCTGACAGCCACGTCTCTCGGAATAAACAATATAACTGAACTCATTAGCAGCATTATTTTTAATGTACAAGCCAACCTGTGCGACTGGGAAGCCAGAATACCAGCATAAAAAAATAACTGAAGACATTAAGACATGGGAAATTTATGCTGCTTGATTGTATACAATAACTATACATTTTAGTGATACACATGAAACTCAACTTTGAATGTAAAAGCTTTCGAGGAAGTTAATAAGAGTATGCTTCTTCAGAATCAATAATTTAATTCCGACAAGGTTGTGTTCTTAAATCTCACAGGAGTAAAAGCAGCATCCAGATCCCCAGAATAAATGTTGCCCTGCAGCCCTGTGAAAACACAAATCAGACCTACCTGGGAGAAAGCCAAGTTGAGCACAGTTTCAGAAGCCAAGTACTGCAGGCTGTATTCCCGAGCGAGGGCCAGGGCCTGGAGCAGCACCGGCAGCGCGATGGTGTGACACGAGGATCTCCAGTACAGCTCTGCTATGGACAGCAGCACGCTAGCCAGACAGGGGCAAACAGGTACAAACCTTTACTCTGCATGAAAACTGCCCACTTGTTTCCCAGGGAATTATTCCATCCATAATGGTATTGGTTTTATTATGAATTATGCTGCCGTATATACAATAAATTTAAATTACACCCTTAAGGGGAGATGCCACAGACATACAAATGATTAAATAACATTATAGCTCTCTGAAGATTTACACCAAGGTAGAACTATGCACACATTCCCATTCCCTATTTATTTTAGATCCCAGTGTTTCCTTCTTCCATGAACCCTCCTGGAACTTTAAGTTTACCACCTTTTAGTTTACATATTAAAAATAACTAGGTTTCAATGCCACAGTATTTTGAGGATTCCTCCGTACTGTGATTAATAATTGAAATGACTGTAATCTCTGAATCACAGCAGGTAATCTGAAGACTAGTGAAGTCTGAACACAGACAAATTGAAATGGCTGATTCTAATCACTGCAAAGTGGCTTTAATACTCTGAAAATGAAACATTCTTACCTAATCACCATCTCAGTATTCTTGATTTTCTGGCAGTGGATCAACAATTTCTGCAGAAGTTTGTGTGCCTCTGACATTTGATTTTGGGCTTTCAGTACAATGGCTTTTCTGTCGTGGTAGAAAGAAAACATCACTGTGTTTTTGTATTTCAGATAGAATTCTGCTCTTCAGAACACAGTAAAACAGGTCTCTACTTTGTGACTTGTGTTTCTTGTAACTGCAGACTGGCACCCTGACAAAGTGTACACATGCTGCACACACAGACAGGAGGAAAAACAGATCTCCCTGGTGCCAACTGGACAACTCCCAGGCAGCAAGGATCAAACTCATAAAACAGCTTTAGATAGAAACCAGGGATTGCCAAAACCAAAGGCCAAACAGGCAGCAGAAGTGGGAGGCCATGCAAGCTAGAAAGCACAACTAATTATCTGTGAGAAAAACAGGTATGAGGTAAAGCAGCTAAAATTGGCCTGCGCTAACAAGGATACGGAGCAACAGGAAAATGGAGAACAGGGAAGTCAGGACCAAATGCACAGCAGCAGGGGATGGGTACAAACACCCTGAACCAGACACTGAGCAGAGTATTTAAAGATCAGGGAATTCATGATCAGTCCAATTCCAGAAGGACAAGCATCAGGTCCCACAGCTTGAAGACTGATCTTCCAGCTGACTGGCACTGGCTGCTTTTAGGTGTTTTGCCTCATTGAAAATTGACAAGAAATTCTTTTAACACTAAGTTGGTTTTCATACTCACCAAATAACAAGTTTTAACTGTAACTATTTTTAACAAATTCTCATTTAGAAACAAGAACCCATTAAGGTGAGTGAAAAAAAATCACATTGTTCCATTTTGGAGATGTAGAAAGCAGGCCACAGAGGAATTTGCTCAAGGCCTGAGCTGCCTCCCCAGCTATTTGACATAAAAATCTGCTTTGTGCTCAGGTTTGAGTACAGCAGATTTTGAAGAAGTTACCACAATGGATTCATAGCTCTAGAATAACACCAACTTCAGCTAATCCAGTTCTTAAAATGTCCAGAGAAACAACTACAAATTATTATTGCAGGACATGCTCTAAGGGTTTAGCCCTCTAGGTCAGACAACATGACCTTAACTAGTTCTGGAAAGGGAAAAATATGTAAGCACATGTGACTGCCAGCTAAATTTTTCATTATCTTTATGGAAAACACCTGCAAGTGCATGAAGATCCATGATTTCTTACCTGTATACACCTTCAATGCTATTAAGTGCTGTAATTCCTGCTACAAGAGAATCTGCTACATGGTATCTGCCATCGTTCATGGCTCGCTCAAACTGTATTTTCTGATCAAACAGCATCCAAAGCTAAACAAAGAACATCCAGAAACAAGTTTTAGAAGTTGTGCCTGCTCATTTTCTAATCCCAAGTTAGAATTTACTTTTTATTTTCCCCTGTGGGTATTTCTGTCTAGACACACTAACTCCACTGTCCAATTATTGGATTTACTGAATTACTGTCCTCAACAGAAATGCTCAGGTCTGGATTAATGTTTCAATATCGAAGCTCACCTACTTGACTGCATTTTAAGTAAAAAGGCTCTTTTAAATCATTACTAATGATTTGAGACTTGTAGCCAAGTAGACTTGTTCTGTAGTGAGAAGAGTAGCACACTCCATTTAACGGGATCTCGAACACTTCAATGTAAATACTACCTTATAGACTCCTGTGGTAATGTTTCCCAGAGTCACACAAAAACCAGGTTATTAGCCTGTTATCTCAGTTATTTCTGGATTGTAATATATCAAAATAAGCAGCACTAATTAAACAGAACTTTGAAGCTCCAAATCAATGCAGAGCATTTAACTGCTCTATGTGCTCATGAAGCAGATGTATATTCCTCTGTTAATGAAATTTCTCCTTAAACAGTTTCATCTTAGGAGGCTGTGGTGAGAGAAATGTCTCACCAGTCTGAAAACAACACAGGCAGCTTTTCCATGCTTTTGTAAAAAAGCTGATGCTGCACAGCTTCCCATGAGGACGAGCCAAGGGAAATGAGAAAACGTACAGCCCAAGGCATACAGAGGAAAATTCAGGAGCAGTGGGATTCAGATCCTTCTGTATAATAGTTACATAACTCACAGGCTGAATGCTAAGTATTCTACCTGTGCATGCTGACTGTTGGGAGGGAATCTCTCCTTTAGGTGTTTCAGTATTTCAGAAGCAGCTGCAAAGTACCCCTGGAACACAGAACAACACTGATTAATGCACCAGGGCGGGCCCTGCTCCCCTCCCTTTTGGCACAACCCTCAGGGAAGGGATTTGCCAAGCAAACACCCTGCATTGTCTCTGCCCCCAGAGCAGGCGTTAAAGGCAGAAAAAAACACAAGTCAAGTCTTGCACCCTCTGTCAGTAACACCCCCTCGTCCTCTCACCAAATGCCACTTTGTGCAAGGAGCCCTGCAGCTCACCTGCTCGGCGTGCAGCTCTGCCAGGTGACACAGCACCACGGCGAAGGACTCGGTGTTGTTCTGCTGAACGCCCACGTTCACAGCCTCCAGACTGTTCATGCTCAGCAAGGTCTGGGCTTGTTGAAGTGCCATGGTGCTTGTGCAAGAGAAATATCTTTTAGTTCTCAAGCAGCAAACAACAACCATTTTTAATCTATGGTCTTGTTATGACAATAGTCTACATTGTCTGGTTAAGCCAGGGGCCTGGGGAGAAGGAAAACTTGTAAAATGACTGCTATCCAAGGACTCTGGACTGTGCAGGCACAGCAAGTACTACAGACTGAAAGCTGCACGCAGCCAAAGAACAGAGATGCTGCAAGTGGGGGCACGGGAACAATTTATGATCTATTTGCCACTACTAAATGGAAACTATCTCTTCTTCAGTATGAGTTTTAAAGGAACACAAGAGAATGGAAATAATTGCACTCAGACTGTAGTGAATCACAGTCTGATTGCTTTATTTTAGTGCACTGGAGAGACACAGTCACTTGTTACACCTATATAAATGCATTATGTGCTAACCAGTGCAGCAGCTAATCCAGGAGTTCCAAACAAAGCAAATACCTGCGGCCGTATAATCTCCAAATGGCTGTTTTCTGTGCTATGCTGATGTCAATGAGCTCTGACAGGCTGTGCTTCCAATGCAACAGATCAGAATCTTTCAAGGCATCCATTAGTTTGTTGGCAGCCTTTCCTGCAAAAGCTCTTTGCTGAACCAAGGACTGTATTCCCAAGGAAGCAAGATACTGGGAAGAAGGAAAAAAAACATACCTACAGTGCTGGAAGACAACAGAGTACCCCAGGCTTGCAAATTACACTGGAGCAGAGTTCTAAACTACTAAAAAAGAATCCCAAAAGGACAGCACAGACAAAGGAACACTGCTCCAGGCATTTCTTTAAATACTCACTTATGCACACCCACACGTATGTGAATGTCATTTTGTTGGTTGTGAAAGGTAATTTCCACTCCCCCACACAGAAATCTTATGGAGGAGGACAGGACCAGTACCTGGATTTCTCCAGAACTGCTGTGAAAACAGAGCCTTTGCTTTCCTTCCCTTCCTCACAAAGGGGCTATGTCTGCTCCTATCTCCCAACAACAGCACTTTAGTCCATTTTAGAACAATTCTTTTAACAAAGGAATTGCAGATTTGGGGAAGACAGAACTAATCATTAACAGACAACAGATCCAGGGCACAAACTACCAAAGGGGAGGGCTGCAAGATTTCACAGAGCTGTACAAGTAAACATGTTCAAAGCCCCACCAGAGACATCCGCACTGAGCTTTAGGGAAGGTGGAGGCCTAAGAACCTCCCCTGAGAACCAGATTGTACCAAAATGGTGCCTGGGCCAGTAGCCACAGAGAGTTTTTCTACCTGAAAATCAAACAAGTTAGAAGGAAAACCAGTGAGCCTTGCAATAATGCTCTGGCATTAAAGCAACTGAACTCTGGCTTGTTAATATGAAGAATAAAAGTCATAGAAAAAGCTGTTTTTGGGGTGTTAAAACATGTTTGTTTAAATCCACTCACATATTTTGAACAGACCAGCCACAAACCCCCAAACTCTGATCACACACACTCCCATCACCACATGGGTTTGTCCCAGAATAAAGTTAAGGATTGATGAAATGGACTCACCGGCAACCCAAAATGTAAGGATTTGTTCACAGAGTGCTCCAGCAGAACACAGCTATCGAATATCTTCTGCTCCAGGATGTACAACCAGCTCTAGCAAGGAAAAAGATCAAAATCTCATTGCAAAAAACCGATGGCTGCAGCACTTTTAACGTGGCTTGCTGTTACAGAATGCACAAAACCTCACTGGAAATACAAACCACTTGTGGATTGATTCTAACAAAACTTCTACTAAATGCTGCACAGCAAAACACATCAGAAGTGCAGCTAGGCTGGGATGCTGGTGTGGCACCAACCAACGCTGGAGGTTCAGTGATGCACAAAAATACAGGCAACTGTGGAATGCAGCACCTCAGGAGCTTGATACCATTGATGTCAATTCATTATAATGTTAATTACAGGGGGAAAAAAATAGAGAGAAATCCAAGTCTTTCCCTCCCACTTTGCTTGCTCTAAAGGTGGCTGGTTACACTTTGAGAATTCAACAGACAGGAAGGAGGAAGCTTATGAAATACTTCTTCTTTTTACAACATCTAAGACTAAACTTTGAGCTTACTATTGAAATCTTCAGGATAACAATTCCTGCTTAGGAAATTACTCCTGAGCTGCAACAAAACATCCCATAATCCTACAGTTTGTTGCCCTGTGTGCCAGGAGCGATGTCACACCACTGCTGGGCAGACGCCCTGGGTGAGATGCTGCTGTAAGAGAAGTTCTGCAACAGTTCACTGAGCAGAACGACTCAAGCCCCATTTGAACAGAGCTCTTACCAGGCAGTGCTGCAGGCAGACGTGGTCGTTGGACTCCTGGGCAATCCTGATGGCTTCCTGAAGTGCAAGCTCAGCCTGCTGGCTAGGAGCAGACAGAGGGAGAACAATTAGCATTCCCACGGTGCTTAAGATACAGCATCCTGGTCCAGAGGAATATTGATCTGAATTATGCATAATGCACTCAGATCTCTGATTTAACAGCCTGTGTTTTCCTCTCAGCACTCAGCAGTGCATTCTGGCTTTGAGGACAATAAGCCTGACAGCATCTGCAAACCAAAATTTGTAACCCCTACGTGGGCTTTCAAACCCTGTTTGAAAGGGTGGTGCCAAGTTTTTGTTTGAAATGGGGCAACAGAATCTGCCTGTGTAGAAATTGTTGCTCTCAACTTTGCAGCGTCCTTCCCCTCTCCAGTCCTTTCACATGATGCCTCCAGGCAGCAATCAATAAATGCAAACCATAAGTGAAGATGGGTAGGCCAGCTTTATCAACAAAATAAATCCCACCCATATGGCATTTTAAAAGCTCGGATGGCTTTTTTTATTTAATTATTCTTTTGCCAGATCATCAACTCTATGCTGACTTGCAGAAAACCAGCCACACTTTCTTGAGAATATGGATGAAAATAGGCATTCATGCCCACTGACCCTTCTGAGGTCATGGAAATGTAATTGAACACTTAGAATACCCAGGACACAGACAAATGTCAACTCTTCGATGGCTCAGTTATTATGGAAACCAAATAAATGTCAAAACAAAGACAAACCCAAACAAATCAAGATCGCAAGAGGATCCCAACCCAACCACAGCTGCTGTCAAGTTAAAGAAAACCCCTGAAGGGATTTTCAGCAGGAAGGGAGGGTCTCTTTGTCAGCACTTTGGGATGCCCGCGGGTGAATTCCTTACTAGTGGCCGAAGCGGCAGTGCAGGGCCGCCAGGTTGAGCGCGGCGTAGCGCAGGCTCCGCCCGTAGCCCTCGTCCCCGTTGCTTTTGCTCTCTGCCCCCGTGAGGATCAGCCGGTCGAAGTAATGCAGCAGGCTGTGCGTGGAACTGAAGACATCCTGCACTCTGAGGCTGTTTAAGTAGCTTAAATAATGCTGAAAAGCGAAGCAGAATCGGCTTTAATTGTCCAGCTATTAAACCAGAGTTTTGTTTGTAACTGTTCGTATTTTAGCCCAATGTGTAAATCCTGCACGGCCAGGGAAGTGCGGGCTGGATCAGAAGTTGCACCAATACTGACACGACCTGTGCAGAATTTCTGGATAAAAATGGATAATTTCTTGGACAAAAATGGTTGTCTGCCCTAACAGGATCTGCCAAACGGTGAAGATTACAAGATCTGGCTGTCAGAATGATCCCAGCCAGTCCCAGATCTCTACAGAGGTGGAATCCCTGTATTTATGTGTGAAGTGAGAGTGGGAATGGAGGCAGGACTCCCACAGTGTCTGCACTCAGGAAGACACTAAAAAACATCAGCACTGCTTCCATATGCTGTGCAGACAGAAACGAGATGCTAAAATTATGGATTTTCTTTCTGGCATTGAGACCTGGGCAGGATAATCCTTTATGCTGTGAAGTCCAGCCAGGGACTAAGGCAGCCCTTTCAAGGATACCCTTCCAAACAGCAGCAAGGAAAATCCTGTCTGCCTCAGCCCAGGGCTGCTGGGAGGAAGAGAAAGCAAGGCAGGAAAGAGTTGAACTTATGGAAGTTGCTCAAGAATAAGCTGTTGAGGGACAAAGCACAAGCTCACACCACAAGTCTGAAAACCCCCCTCAGCAGGAGTTGTTCATGGCTTTCAGTATAAATTGCTATTAAGGACCAGAAGCAAAGTGAACAACAACCAGCAAAATTTAACAGATTTTGCACTTAATACTGATTTTTAAACTACAGGAGTATGAGGCCTGAAATTCCTTATGAAAATGTGGGTAAAAGAAGTAAGTTTTAGATTTAGTTGAACAAGAATGCACTCAGTCCCACCAAAATTAAGAGGCTTATATCTGTGCATGAAGGGGAAGTACTTTGCTTAATTAAGGTTTCTGTACCTTCAGGAATTTTAGTCTGAATTACTAAACATTTACATGCAACTTGTTCCCACTTTTATCATCTACTTATATTTCAATAGAGAATAAATTACTTCCAAATAATCCTATCCTAGAGATAAGAAATCCCTTTACAACCATTCTGGATGAAGAAAAAGATACTTACTGCTTCAGCAAAGTCTGGATTAAATTTTAACAAGTTGTTCAATTCCTTTTGTAAAGATGCTGGAGCAAGAGCCTTTGTCTCATCATTCTTTAGCAAAGAAGCCTGGAATAAAATTTGAACAGTACAAGTAAGATATGTAACTCCATAAGGAGGGTTATAAAAATATGTTGTGGTACAGGACTGTCAGGTTGTTATCTGCTTGGAGAGGACGTTAAAGAACATTTTGTAGCAGCTCTGTCTGCTATGACAGTGGCAGTTTGATTCTATTATTATATTATAGTGTTCACTTTCCAGAGATCAGAGAGACCAAGTCAAATAAAACCTTATTCAAATGACTGTTTAAAGGCACTTAAAGAATCCTGGTTAAGTTTCTCTCTGAAGAACTAATGTCACACATTGCTCACTGGAATTACATGTATCTTCTCATACAAAAAAAAAAAACCTCAGGAAAACAAATACCATAAATCCACAGTTTGCTCTGGCACGCAGTTCAATTAATAAAAAATTACAAAAATGTAGTTACTAAAATTAGCATTGCTGACTGTTGAATTACTGACATTTGTGTCCATGTGTATTTCCGTTCCCTTTTTTATTTACCAGCTGGAATAACCAACAAAACTGCACATTTCACAGAAATGTGAGGCAAGCAGAGCAGAAGGACCTTCTCAGAACCAAATACCAGCATATGGTGACATGTCTGGATAAAACTCTCACAGCCCCAAGTGCTCATACTGAGCAACAACATGCAAGATATCAACAAGTCTCTACCAGATCAGAGAAAACATCACGGCTGACACTGTGGATAAAATTCAAGGTGAAATTCATGTTATGGAACATTTCCTCCACTTTAATGAGAATTAACATACCTGCTGAGAAAGAAAATACTCTGCTTGTTTCTGGGAAAGAGGCCCACTGCAGGCTATCTCTTCTTCCCTGGTAAGAAACACTCTGGTTAGAAACAGGGGCAAGGAAAGACAACAAGGAAATACATTTTATCAGACACCCCACACTTTTGCTTTATAAAGTTTTCTGAGATATTATAGCTCAAAGCGTAAAAGAACACTGAGGAAACTTAAGAAATAATAAAATTTACTACATCAAAGCAAGCAATCCAAATGATTTCCCACAGTTCAGCTTCATGAGAGCAACGTTACCCTAAATACACCCTAAAAAACCCTAAAGAAAAACAGCAGAGAGAAGAATTGGGGCTGACATATTCAAATGGCTTTGCTCTGTTCTTTCTGTCTCCTGAAGACAGTCCCAAGGAGATGAATTGGCACTTTGGCCACATCCATCACTGCTGAAAACAGCTGTTATGCAAGACATTTATTCTGTGGAAAAACAGCAAGTCCAGCACACAGCCAGACCCCAAAAGCTGCTGTCTGACTCATGCTGCAGCAACTCCTGCACAAGTTTATACAAATACGGTTTGCAAAGTACATTTTAAATATATGGACACATAAAATACTTTCAGGATTATTCTTACAGGGGAGCACCTGTTCAGCAGGTGAAAACTCTCAGCATTTCCTTCTCCTTTCTGAGGTAAATAGACACGAGTCGTTTTATTTGGAGAAGGGTGAAAAAAAAAAGAAAACTGTGCCAATTAACTTCTTATTGAGCAATCTTTCCCTGTTGGAAGCAGAAGTGACCTCTCCAACAGTTTTAGCACGTGACAACCAGAGATGTCATTCAGCAGTGGGAAATTGTGGGCAGCAACTGCCTTTAGCCTGTGGTTCCCTAAGCGAGGATGAGGATGGGGCAGTGCCACCTTCACGAGCCACCGAGCCACTGACAAATGTCACCACACGGTGGCACCAAGGAAACGGCGGCCACAAAGCTCAGCCCAGCTGTAGGAGGCTTTAATAAAATAAAAAGATTAATTTTCTTAAGAGGTGGGAAAGACTTTACTACGAATATATCACCTTAAAGGCCCGTCAAGTTCTTCTTTCTCCATTTTCCCATCCAGCTCCTCTGGATTTGTCAGCTCCATCTCACTGTCGTCGGCTCCGTCCTTTTTCTCATCCTTTTGGAAGTACTGCTGCAGTGCTGTGTAAAGTTTATAGACCTGGCTAAAGGAAAGTTTGTTGTATGCCAGGATCATGTGGCGCAGGAACAGACCTGGGGAGGGAAACACCTGCTGTGAGCACGGCCTGTCAGGTGCTGCTTCAGACAGGAGACTAAAATCATGGCCAGCAGCTTAAACAACATCAGTTAGTTCCTCTTTAAACAAGAATTAATGAGAAATGGAATACGAATTACTGAGTCTCATCTCAGCCTACCAAATGGTACAACTCAGCGTTGCAGGGTGTAAATCTGGTCGTAATTTAGCAGCAAATCTCACAGATAAATTGTTAAAATCAATACCAATCTCACAAAACTATCAGTTAATATGCAACATCCGAGCAAGAGAAAAATTACATTCTCCAATTTTACACCTCCCCAGAAAAACAAAGCTGTATCCTGAGGGAGTCACATCAGTGATAGATATCACATCAAAAACAGCTTATGGATAACGATTATTTACCTACTACACTTGTTTTATGAACTTCTGGCTCTGTCCCTGAGAATGAATCTGAAAGGTCATCAAAAAATTGTTCCATATCTTTCAGTTCTCCTTCTGCCATAAGTTTTAACCTAAACAGGGGAAGAAAATTACATTTTTTTAGGGTATTAATATAGGCATCAAATGTTCTCCTGCTTCCTGGATAAATGAGTGAACACAAACAGAACCAAGTGATAACTCATTTCTTGGGCCCAGTAGATTTTCATACTGAGATAAATAAGATCATATTAAATATTGATAATAAGCCAAATAATATGATAAGAAGCCAAATAATAATCAGGCTTTGGGTTTTTTTCTTTTTAGACAGGTCTGTATTAAAAGAGAATAATTAGACAAAATGGTTATTCTTAAAACAAAGAGGAACCCTTTTTTCTATTTTTATTTTTCAAATTTAAAATTTTTGATTGATTAGATTTTTGGAACTGTTGCTGTTCAGTGAGTTATCTGACATGACAACAGATCTTCTGTCTCACAGAAACTTTGATGGCTTCGATGTTCGTGCCTTTCAGAAC
Source organism: Pachycephala philippinensis (assembly GCA_013397055.1). Lineage (NCBI taxonomy): Eukaryota > Metazoa > Chordata > Aves > Passeriformes > Pachycephala > Pachycephala philippinensis. The sequence goes on along the minus strand of VWZT01010703.1, from coordinate 193,494 downwards.
TTAGTTATGACAAGTAAGAAATCTGTCGAAGTAGAGTTTCGGCCCAAATGTATGCTTGTAAAACCTGACATTTGCACGTTTTGGAGCACTTTTCAGACCCAAGCAGCGCAGAGGATTCGCACAGCGGCCCCGGCGGCTCTGCCCCCGCCCCGCCCGCCCGAGCGCTCCCCGCACCTGATGTGGACGGAGCCGGCCAGGTGCGGGCAGCACTCCTCGATGGCCTTGCGCAGCCGCGACAGCGCCATATCCGGACCCTGCGGAGGACAGCGACATGTCGCGACAGGCCGCGACACAACGGGGCCACCCTTCCCCCATCCCCAGCCCGGGCCCCGACCTGCAGCAGCGGCAGCAGCAGCCGGTTGAGCCGCCGCCGCTCCAGCAGGCCGAGCTGCGCGCCGGCGCGGCCCAGCTCGCTGAGCAGCACGAGCAGGGCCATCTTGTGCGGGGTGACCCAGTCGCGGACGCCGAACACGTTCGCGTGCA
>VWZT01010703.1:154385-188304 GCA_013397055.1 Pachycephala philippinensis | reverse complement strand
GGGGAGCCCGCCGGGATGTCCGGGCCGGGCCGCCCCTCCCGGCTCGCCTCAGGCCGCGGCCGCCGTCCCACCCCGCTGTGAGGGGCGCCCGGGCCGGCACCGCCGCGCTGAGGGGCCCCGCGCTGAGTCAGCAGCCGGGCAGGGCCCGGGCCCGGGCCCGTGAGGGGCTCCCGGGGGGCCGGAGCCCGGGTCGCTCCCCTGAGGCGCCGCGTCGCTCCCGGGGCTGTTGTGCCGTCCCGGAAAAGCTCTGCTTGGTCTAAGGGTGGGTGTCAAGAGGAAGTTTCAGTTAAAATGATTAAAAAGAAATCCCTTCCGCCGCTCTCGTGTCGTTCTGCGGCTTCGGTAGCACATCCAGCTTGCACAGGCGTGTCAGGAGCAGCAGGTGAAATCCTCATCAGGTAACTGAACACCCTTAAAGCGAAAAACAACAGCAGAGAAGTTGGAACGCAGCATTTTGCTGCTATGAGATGCATGTAAGGTATGGAGAGGGAAGATACCGATGGCAGCTTGTCCGTGGAAGTGGAGACTGATGGTTTTGGTGCAGAAATTTGGAATGTTTTGATTAATTCTCAAGGGAGGGAATTTTTGTTTTAGTGTGTTTAATTTGTGTGTTATGTTGGTGCTTTTCAGCACGGTGTAATTTCTTCTACAGAGCAATATGGAGAGTCTAGACACTGTAATTCAATTATCAGCTCATGACCTGAGGGCATCGAAGGAATCCACAGGTGACATAGGTTAAGGAGAAAATTACCGCCCACTTAGCCCTACCTTTCACCTTAAGTGAGTGGTTGGCAGCAAGATAAAGAGATTTTCTGTTTGATATCAACAACATTCTTGTGTCCAAAATGGGTAACAAAAAGTTCCTAAAAATACGTATGTTTGCTGTTGACAGTGATGTCTGAACAGTTGTTACAGGCTCTGGAATAAAATAAGTCTAAGAAGCAGGTGTTAAACTCTCAGGCCGGGGTTGTGGTATCAAATGTCTCATGTCCTTTTAGTCATTGTGTGTCCTGCTGCTGCTGTGAGCCCCTGGACAGCCCATAGTTGTGTAAGAAAGGAAGTTGAATTTTGACAGATCCTTTTGGTTAATTGTTTTGTTTGTCTGTTATTTATATGAGGCTGTTTTGAAATATTTTAGATACATAATTAGCTTCTCAGTTTTGAAGAATAGGTGATGAATGAGAGGAATGGTTGTGTTACAGCTTCCCCTTAAGATGAGAGAAAGTATTTTTCAGAAGTTCCAAGTTTTAAAACTCGGAGCTCTGTTGGATTGACACTGGTTTTCAGGATGTATTTCTGGAAAGTTAATTCCTCTTGCCTAACGAACTAGGATAATTAAGTTTTGTCCAGGAGAAATGAATATTGATGCGTTTCCACAGTGTTTATAATGGGGGAGTATAAAACAAGGCTTAGTTTGAGGCTGGGATGTGAGCGCCAGGCTGGAGTGAGCTGTGTGAGGGAAGGGCTGGAGTTCATCCTGAGGGAGATCTGTGCGTGGGGTGCCCAAGGCACGGAGGGTTCTTGTTACACCGGGGTGAATTCTGCTGTTGAAATACCCATAATGACGAGTGGATTTAACAGATGAGAGGATTTAATTAGAATGTGTATTTGATGTTGTAACTGAAGCTCTTGTTCTTACCTTTTGTGCTCTGTGGTTTGAAAGGAGACGTTCTGGCCTATCCGCAGTTATTGTGGCATTAAGTTCCCACAAATGTAAGAGGATTGTGTTCAGTTCAGGGAAAATGTGCAACTCCATCTAGAAATTAGTGTAGTTACTACAGGAATTAAAGCACCACGTTACAGAGCTGAAGTGTGTGTTCTGGTTGGTTGGGGTTTTACAGCAAGGATTACAAGTCTCAAAAGCAATTATTTCCTGTCTTGGTGCTTTGGGGAAAAAAAAAAATTATGCTGCCCTGGAATGAAAAAGAGAACAGCTGTTAAAAAAAAAGTATGAAAAAATAATTGTGTTTAAAGGAAGCTGTATCCCTCAGCTTCCTTTCAGGGAGAACCTGATGTGGTTTTGTTTGCCCCTCCTGTTTTTTTCTAGCAGGTCTCAGGGAGCCACCTGACAGTGATTAAACTTGTGACCTGCCCAACTTGGAGTCCAAATTCCACCTTCAAGTAGCATATGCACTTTTGATAGAGAATCCAGTGCTAAGGGCTTCCGGGGATAAAAAGTAGCACTTTGTTTATGTGTTCAGAATTTTTTGCAGTGTTTTAAGATTGTGACTCAAAACTGAAATCAAATCAATAGAAAAGAAGTTAATTTAGATTTATTTTAACTTTTGTTAGACATTTTGTAACACAACAAAAGAAGGAGGTTCAGGGAGATCTTGAAAAAATGTTTCCTTCTCAGTGAAACCAGACTGTAATTATCTTCTAACCAAGATTGGTTTTCAAATTTGAAAACCAGGAATGTTATTTTAGAGAGAGTTTTGTTGTGAGTCATACAAGAGCTGGATGAGTTCTGGAGCAGATCCTGCAGGGACAGTTCTGCATTAATCATGAGAAGTTGCTGTTTCTGCCTGTCACGGTTTCGGGGTTTGCCCATCACCTACAACGGGCTGTCAGTCACTCCTTCCTTGCTCTGCTGTTGCATCACTCCTCAAATTCCTGACTCTTTTTGTGGGGAATTCTCTAGAAAAGGAGGTGTGAGTGTGAGCTCCCTGTGCCTGTGTTGGCCTTTCAGAGGCCAATCTTTCCCACTTTGGATTTCAGCTGGGAGTGGAGCTGGTCTGTCACAGCCATGAGCGTGCCGGAATGCTGGAGCTCCGGGAATTCGCACCACATGCTCCTGGGATGATGACAGATGGAGTGAAGTAGCTCCTCAGCAGCAAGGCACATCTGATGTGGGCTTTCAGATACTGACTCTCTGCCTTTGCTTTGTGATGTTTTCAGGCGGGAGCTACTTCCATGTGGGCTTCCTGCTGCGGGTTGCTGAATGAAGTCATGGGTACGGGAGCAGTCCGTGGCCAGCAGGCTGGCTTTGGGGGAGGTGCTGGCCCATTCAGGTTTACACCAAGCACAGACTTCTCAGCATATCCAGCTCCTGCTGCAGCCGGCACGAACATCGTCTGCAAAGCCTGTGGACTTTCCTTTTCAGTTTTTAGGAAAAAAGTGAGTATATTTCCTATTGCACAGTATTTTTACCCCTATGGACTCATTTGTGGCATACTGGGAGATGAGTGTGTATTTCTCAGAAACCTGAGGCAGATATAGGCAGGGAGGGAGGAAGTGCCTTGTTCTGAGGTCACAGGAAATTGCTGTCAGCCAGGATTAGAAGTTAGTAAGTCTGATGTTCATTAGTCTGATGTTCATTGGTCAGTGACACATTAGATCTGGGCTGGCCTGAAAATTAATGGACTCTGATTTGTAAGATATGTGTTAGCTTCAGAATCTTAAACAGTAAAGCAAATCTGATTTTGAAGATGGCACCAAACAGTGGTTGAGTACTCAAGTGAACAGTCTGGGTGGTGGAAAAGTAAAAAAACTCACGATACAGAATTACAGCTCCTTTCTGGAAGTTCTCATGCAGTTCTGGTTGTTTCCTAACCAGCTTTAGCTCTGCTCAGTGCTGTTGTACTCCAGCAGCCTCTTCCTTCTTTAGGAGGCAGGTTGGTGGGTTAATGCAGATAAAATTGAGATTATTAATATTGTATTATTTCTGTGTATCATAACAATACAATTGTGTCCAGGATTGTTTTTTTCTCCCCCCAGTGACCTAATCCTCTGCAGCTCTTTCAGATGATCATGAAGCCTCTTCCCTCAGTTTGTGTTGTTTTCCCCCTATGTGTCCTGTTCACATGGCAAGGCTTTGTTGAATGAAGTGTTGTGTAGGGACATAGCTAAAGCAAATATTAATTTACTATAATCCTGAAAACCTTGAGGAGTTTGGGTTTATTCACAGCAGCTGGAATGCTGACAGTCTTGTCTATTCCAGCTTTAGTGTATTGTGAGTCTTCTGAACAAAGTTCTCTTCAGCAGTGACATCTGGGCTTTTGGGAGTATTTCCCTCCCATGTGATTCATCACATTTGAGGCCTACTTTGAGTTCCTGGAATCAGTTGAGGAAGCAGTAGGTTCTCTAAAGTTTGGGGTTATACTTTTGTTTTACATATGTGAAAGGAGCAGTGACAGTATGTTCAGAAGTATTTTAACAGACCATAAAATTGGTTTTAGTTTCGTTTGTTGTCCAATGTACAACTTGAGTATTTCAGCCATTTGTTCATTCATAATATTTTTCACTGAAACCTCAAATCAGCTTCAGTAGTGCCAAAAGAGCGAGGGACTCTCTTGGGACACCTGCAAAACTGCTTGACAGGGCAGTTTGCTGGACTTAAATCTTAAAAATGATGTCTGTCACAACTGACTGGGGAAGAACTAACAGTAAATTCTGTAGCCTGGAGAAGGGGAGAGCAGGGTCTGGATTTGTTTCCTGTGGCACACAGCTGAATGGTTCCCTCCTTTCCCCTCAGCACGTGTGTTGTGACTGCAAGAAGGATTTTTGCTCAGTTTGCTCAGTCTTACAAGAGAATCTCAGAAGATGTTCCACTTGTCACTTGCTGCAAGAAACGGCCTTCCAGCGCCCTCAGCTAATGAGATTGAAAGTGAAGGATCTGCGTCAGTATCTGATCCTCAGAAACATCCCCACGGACACCTGCAGGGAGAAGGAAGACCTGGTGGACCTGGTGCTGTGCCACCACGGGCTGGGCTCGGAGGAGGACATGGACGCTGGCAGCTTGCGCTCGTCACGGTCACAGACTTCGGGCTTTTTTACCCATCCCTTTTCCATGTCTGTATCCATGTCAAATCCAGGAGAACTTGCCAACAGAAGGGGAAGCACAGGAAGTGGGACACCTTCACGGGTACAGTGATTAACATGTTTTATGCAATAGTATTGCTTTATTTGATATCTCTTTTTTTAATAGTTATGTATCAATTTAAAATAAAACACCAATTGGTACAGTTTGGAGGGGCAGGAAAAATGCCTTTTGTATCCTGCACCTGAAAGCTGGAGATAATTAGCAAAGATTCCTAATTCTGGTCAGAGGTGACTTAAACCTGGACTGATTAGTAGCAATTGGAACATCAAAATGTCATTTCATTGTCATCTGTGATCACCTTGGTAGGAAGGAAAGTGTTTTATAAGGGAATAACATGGGGTTTTTATCCTGATGAGTTTCATTTTGTACACAGGGACAAACGGAAACATCTGTAAATAATGAAGAAGAAGAAAGTGCAGAAGAGCAGGTGAGATGAACTATCCAAAGAATAGATTTTTGGCATGTGACACCATAAAGGGTTTTAGATCTCTGCCAACATTTGGCCTCATGCTCTGGTTCTTCCAGAGTTTGTTGTGTCTAGCAAGGAATGTCTGCACACACTGGCTTCAAAAAGAATTAAACTTTAGCCAAGCTGCTGCAGCTTCACGTGCTCCAGCTGTGGTGCTCTGAACTAAGCAGGGCAGTTAACACCACACTGCTGATGTGTTTCAGACCCCGGGGCTGTCCAGGAAGCGAGCGAGGGCATCCCTGTCTGATATTTCCAGTCTGGAAGACATCGAAGGGTTGAGTGTCCGGCAGCTGAAGGAAATACTCGCCTGTAATTTTGTCAACTACTCAGGATGCTGTGAAAAATGGGAACTTGTGGAAAAAGTGAGCAGATTATACAGAGAAAACGAGGAGAACCACAAGACACGTAGGTTTATACTTTATTTTCGCTTTCTTAAGAATACTGAGTTCCTGGTTTCCAGTTTCTGGTTTGGTTCTGCCAGTGGAAGAACTTGGTGTCTGAACTCGGTCTGCTCTGCTGGAACACCTGGAAAATGGGTTTTAACAATGCAAGGTGCCCCTCGAGTAGCTGAACAGTAGTGATTAAACAAAGCTTTCCAGGATTGTGCTGTTTTTTTGAGACTTTCTTCCAAAGCTCGGAGAGCTTAGCTTTCATGGTGAGGGTAGAATTGCACAACTGAGAACTGGTTCCTCAGAGAACTGAAACTTGGCACCTCCATGTGCTTTGCTGGGTTTCACAGGGCATTAGCCAGAGCTGCTCTGTGGCTGTGCAGATCAGGGCCCCTCAGGTCTGTTACTGCAGAATTAAAATCTACAGTGACAGAAGTCCGAGTGTTTTGGTCTCAGTCCCCATGTTCATGATAAATTTCATGGTTCTGTGGCTGCAGCTCAGTGGCTGTTGTTCTACCCTCTGTTCCATGCAGCAGTTGGGGGGGGTCTTTCACTTGTGTAATTTGTCCTCAGACCAATTCCTGCTCACACAAGACCTGGGAAGAAAACTTTAAACTTAAGGTTTATTTTTTTCACCACGGTCTGATGGAATGCTCAGTTATTGATGGGGGTGTTGACTATTTGCAATGAAACTTGACAGGTATTGTTCAGTTCTGCCACCTCTATGGCCTACTTAAGGCTTCCACTTCTTAGTCTGCTTTATTATTACTGTGTTTAATCTTCTGAGGAAAGTGTTCTGCCAAATAGTGAGCTCTGAGATGAAAAACCAACATGCTCCGAATTTTAATCCAGCACGTTATTTCACAGTCATTACATTCTGCATTGAAAATAGTTCCTGAGTTTAAAGAATGAAGCCAAATATTGGATGTTCACTTGAAGGGCTTTCTGGTTCTTATTTCTTTGCTTATTTTTGGAGGAATATAGATTAATTTGTAGCTTGGGGTTAAAAAAACTCATGTGAGGGGATGGAGCATGGCTGGGCTGGAACTGCCCTGGTTCTGCAGAGCCCAGAGCCATGACCTCCATCTCTGTTGGTTTCCAGAGGGGGAGAAGATGCAGCTGAACGAGGACGATGACAACCTGTGCCGGATCTGCATGGACGCCGTGATCGACTGCGTGCTGCTGGAGTGCGGCCACATGGTCACCTGCACCAAGTGTGGCAAGAGGATGAGCGAGTGCCCCATCTGCCGCCAGTACGTCGTGCGGGCCGTGCACGTCTTCAAATCCTAACCCAGCCCTGCCCCCAGTCCCCCGGGCAGGATTCCTGTGGCCAGGAGTGCTGGGCCCTGGGGCACACAGCAGCGTTGTAGTTCTTGGTTTAACTCGGCCTTTTCAACATGAAGATGGAGAAGTTGGTGAAAGGTTTTTCAAGCAGCTCCTGCAGTGCAGGGCTGGGCAGGCCCAGGTGCTGCCCCACTGACCTTACAGCCCCACAGATTGTTGGAGTCAAACTGTTTACAGCAGTTCCTGCTCTCTTCTGAAGAATCTCACCTGTCCTTACGCATTCAGCACTCGGCAAGTGGTCAGCAAACACCTCTGCTTGAGCCTATTAGCCTGTGGTGTTTCTCTAGTGCATTAGATGCAATGAATATATCAGTTGATTATTCAGCTTTTCCCTAATGATAGAATGTATCTGTTCCAACAGCGTGGCTGCGGTGCCACTGTTGGACACGGCTTAGGAAGCACTGCCATGAACTGTTCCCGCACAGAAGCCCTTAAGCAATCTTGCTTTATGCTGATTGCTCCCTCCGAATGTCTGTCATGACACGTGTGCTGTCTTGGCTGTTCTCTGTCAGTGTATGAAACACTCCATCACTTTGCAGGGCTCAGGGGTTGCACCGGGCTCTGCCTGGTGGGCTCCAAAAACCAGTTACTAAGTGGTTTTTAGTTTAGGAATAAACTATTTTTTTAAGAAGGGGTATTATAGTAAACCATATTAGCGTGGTCCTTAATCCGCTCATGCCTGTTGTAACTATTAATCTGTGATGATTGTACTCCATGTGCCGACAGCCTGATGTTACTGTGAATCCTGATCAGGGCACCACTTCCTTGCTGCTAACGTGGAATGTACGGCGTTACTAACCTTAACTGGGGAGGGGGAGGCAGGAGCAGGGACTGCCAACAGCGTTTTTGTTTAAAACCTCCTGTTCACAGACTTTCACCCAAAGCCAAGTCACCCAAACCAGCTTCCCAGGGGCTGCTGAGGGCCCTGTATTGGTGCCAGCCCTTGGCCCAGGGTCAGGCTGGGCTTTGTGCCATGAGCTGGGGTATGGGGATTGTAATGGGCCTGTGAGCAATGGCCTGGGGAAGGGAGCAGCAAGAGTAGCTCATGTTAGGGGTGAGAACAGGATGCCTGGGGCCAAGCATAGCCAGGGACAGGGAGTGGTGAAGTTCACTGTAAAAAAGAGGTGAAAAAGGACCATGTGTGTCCAGTTACTCTTTATTAGTCAATTCTGCTTAAAGGTACAGTTTCTTCTTTGATTTCCCATGTGGCAGCAAAGTCCCAGAGCCCAGGCTGTGCTTGGCTGAGGGTGCAGCACCTGAGAACTGGCACCTGTGCTGCACTGGCACCTGCTCTTGTTTTTGTGAACTGTTATGCTGGCTTAGAAGAGAGAAAGTAGCTCCTCCTCACACAAAACACAGCTCCAAGCTCTACTGGGTATTTTTCAGAAGGGAGCAAACCTCTCAATGGCTTTATTTTTTAGAAGTAACTTTTTAATGGTACTTAATTCCTGGAGTCTGTCCAGAGGGGAGGCTAATGAAGACAGACATGCCCTCGGTGTTATTTCCATGCTGCTCATTAGCCACTCGAGCTTAATAAAGATGGGTGATGGGCTCTCTCAGCCTCTGTCTCTTTTCTTACCCAGCCCTGGGAGTGCTGGGGGTTACTCAGCTCCAGTTTTAATGTTCTTGAGCTGTCAGTGCTGCTCAAGCCTGAGCTGGGCAGATCCCTGCTGGAAGAATGGAGATGTGGATGGAACAATGCACTGGAAAATGCTCAGAGCCACGGGGCAGAGCCCGAGCACGCCCTGCAGCCACTGCCCCCAGCCCCGACACAAACGCACAGAGCCAGCGCCTGTTTTTGTACAATTGTTTATACAAATTCAACAAAGGTAAAACTGCATCAGGAAGGTCTACGAAAACAACACCGTACAACAATGGCACTTATGAATGCAGAATTTTACAATCAGGAAATAACCATGTTATAAACCTTAAATGAGAACTCAACTCACACTTCAAAGAAAGAGAGACTACGTTTGACCATTTATTCTACTGCTGGACTCACTGTATAAATTAATTTTATATTGAGTACAAGAGCTCATGCTACAGAGTGAAACCCTCCTATGTGCAAAAGCTGAAATTGGAATTTTTTTAAAATTTTGAGAAAAAGGTGATTTCTATACAGATAAAAGTGTTTTACTTCAACTATAATTTACACCTTATTTCCACAACATGCTTATGTCACTTCTGAAGTATACAAAGCAGGATATAAACTTCCATTAAAACATGCTTTAAGTTGAAAGTATGAACCTACTTTTCCTGACCTGGGCACGTTTGTAGATAGATACTGTCTACGAAGTATAGGTTAAGTTCTCGCCTACCATAAGTAAAGATAAAAATTGGCAATCAAAACCGAAACACTGGTAATGCATTCAAACATTGCATAAATAATTTTTAAACAATTTTTGTACAAAAATAGTTCTGCATAATGTAAGATGTAACAAAACAAAACGTGTTAAGAAGGCAGAAATGCAGTGCGTGGTCCACTTGAATGACACCAACTTTTTTTTTTTTCTTAAGAAATGAAAAGCAGAAATCAAATTTACACTACCAAGCACATGCTGTGGTACTTTAAATAACAGTATTTCTTGGAGCTCAGTCCTCTTCCAGGGTGTGAACAATTAACATCGGTAACAGTCGCCTTATGAATTTGCATAAGAGCCAGTGCAGGACATCCCAGGTGGACTGAATTAGTGGCACAAGTTGAAATTCTTAACATGGGTAGTTTCACGTTGTTCTCTCCTCAACAAGAGTTGTAAAATCCAATCGCGGCATTTTCTGATATTCCAAGTTCCCAATTGAAAATAAAATCCCTACGTGTTCTTAGTCCCTTCCCCCCCTCGCCCCAGTATTTACACGAGTCCTTTAACTAACTCAGTTTTTGCAGAAGTTTTTCTTCCACCTGCCCAAACTGGACACTTACGGACATCTCCGCTATGAACTGCTCGCAGCCCTCCTTCGTCACTTGCTTGCAGTACCTCAGGTCGATCTGGCAGATGTTCCCACAACGTTTGAAGTAGGACAGGCACTGGTCAGTGACCTTATTGCAGTCTGGGGAGAGCAGAGGGGAGGAATTGAACACTGATTTGTTCTCCAGCACGAGGAGGGTTTATCCCGGCCGCGGCCGGTCCCTTCTGTCCCTCCCGGCAGCTCCATGGCCCATCCCCATCCCCGCTGCTGTTGTGTAACCCATGGGATAAAGCCAGGCAGCCCAGGTGTGCAGAGCAGCGGTGCTGGAAAATCCCCCGGGAGGATGAGCGTGGATCCAACACTACCTTCCTGGCAGCTGCAGGGTCATTTCCACCAGCAGCACGTCCAGCTGCTGCCAGGGAGTTACAGCAGGAGAGGGCAAGGGCTGGGTCAAACCCCCCTCACAGCTCTGATGCCACGGGCAGTGCCCCTCCCCCATCCCTTACCTGATAAATTAATTTCCGTTAACGAATCCCGCGTGGTGGTTCCGACGGCGGTCAGCAGGTTAATAGACTGATCTGTCACGTGGTTACAGTAACTGAGATTGAGTTTGGAGAGCAGGGGCATGTGCCTGATGATGAGCCGCAGCGAAGCGTCGGTGATGTCCAGGCCGGCCAGGCGCAGCTCCACGATGTTCCGTAGCTTACTGCGGTTGTCGATCTGACCTGCAAGGCAGAGGCAGCAGGTCACTCCCAGGAGCCCCAGCCCACGCTGCCAACATCTGCAGGCCTCTATGAAATGCACCGTGACACACAACACTGCTGCCCTAGGTCAACTTCAGACGCTTTTGCCTGTCTGGAGCTTTGGAGGGAACATCAGCAGGAACACTTGTCTATTTTTGGAACAGGCACGTGGACAAAGCCACCTCCTGATTTCAAAACAAAAGGGATGAAAGTAACTGCAGGGGCCCAGCGGAATTACAAGTCGGGAATAAGCAGTAGGCTGTGCAGTGCATGCCAGAAAGCAGATCTGATTTGCTCAAAATTTCACCTGAGCTGAAATCCGGGCGAATGTGGCATGACCCACAGAACTGCTCCTTCCCTGAACTGGAAGAAAGTGTTTCCATACTCTCTAAAGTACACCCGTTGCAGCCTGAAGAGAAGAAAGTCAGACAGAAAACCAGCGCAGTGGCTCACATGACGGTTCAGCAGCCAGAGAACATCACTGTCACCCCGGGGCTCCAGCCAGGAGTGTCTCAAGTCACTACCTCGAACTCCCCGAGGGGCAGCACGGCCCCAGCCCCAGCTGTGGGGGCTCCTGCCCCTTTGCTCTGAGGGGAACTAAGCACAGAACACGCCCCAGGGGTGGGACGGGGCTCCCGGGCTGTTACCTGGCCGGTTGTCCGTGGGCGGGGACAGGAGGTCTCTCATTTGTGCGTCTTTCAGTCCTTCTGCCCACTGCACGTCCAGAGTTCGCAGCAAGGGACAGCTGGAGCTACAAAGTGCCGACACTGCTATCCATGAGCACCCTGATAACAGCAGGTCCCGCAGACCTGCAGATACAGAACAGGTTGGAGCACTGTGACCTTCCCAGAGACATCCCAGTGACCTCCATTACCATCCCCAGGCTGCTCTGACCACGGTCCCAGCGCTCCGGGGCGAGCAGGGACCCCCATAAAGCCTCCCACCAACTAGCTCTCCACCTCTCCCACCACTTGGAACTTCACTCTCTCTCCCCTACTCCCCTCAGCCCTTCCCACAGCAGCGTTACCTGCTGGCCAAGACCTGCCTCAAATTACTTTAACTGAACATGGCAAGTAGCCACAAAAAATGATTTGGCCCATTTTAACCCTGTTAAAAACTGTTGCTTCATTTTTACACATCCCCAGCCCTCCTAGGAGAGTCTGCTCCTCTTCTACGACAGCCCAGTCCCTGGAGACTTTCCCCAGAGGTTGCAGTTTAGATACAGACTGGTTTGTTATACAAACTGGTTTGTGATTTGGTGATCAAAACACATCACTTACCTGGAAGTCTGTTGATAAGCCAACTCAGCTGCTTTTTAGAGATATTTGTCCAGCTAAGATCAAGGGTTACAGGCTGTCTCCTAATAATGCCACTAAGCATAAGTGGAGTGATGGATTTACAATGGTTTAAATCTATTTTGGTCCATAATCTTTTGTCACAGCACCTACCCAAAAAGAAAAAAAAGCCAATAGCACTTAATTTGGCACTTGTTTGGATTTTGGTAAGGCTTTAAAAGGTGTCATTAAACAGTAGGAAAAACTACAGCATTTAACTGAAAATTGCAAAAATATGGCCAAGTATTGCAAAGATAAACAAAACCCCACGCAATGTTATATAAGTTTCAAGTTTCTCCATCAAATATATCCTGCAATAAAGCATGGAAGTATTTCCACAGAATTACAAATGTCAACAACTCTGGATCCCATTTTAAGTCATCCCAGCACTTACTAAAATCTATTTAATAGCTTGAAGACAAGTCACCACTTCTTCCTTACATTTTGACTGTGAAGTCTGATTTAAGTAATATCCCCATTTGCCCTGTGTTTTCCTTACTTAAAACCAGTGGATTTGGGGAAACAGATCCTCCCTCTCCTGTTCTGTGTTTGTTATCCCTATCCATGTGGATTATGTGTCTTTTTGCTCTTTATGGTTCTCTAAGGGCAACAACACCAAGTCCTGATGAGTGTGCAGGAGTCTGCATTTTCTTGATTTTTTTTCGTTAACAAATACTGTATTTAAGTAGAAAATGCACTTAGCAGGTTTCAGTGACACCAACCAGCCCACAGAGGAGACACTCCACACACATCACCTCACACTGAATTATCAGCCTCTCTACTTTGTGCATGCTTTGTTACCAGACTGTGCTGGAAAGGAGCCTGTTCCATTCTGTCTGTCCTTGTGCACAGCACGAACCTGGGGCAAGAGTCACCAGAGCCACAGGGCTTCACTGAGGGGTCACTGAAACCTGTAAATCTGCACTAAAGCTGCTGCTGCTGTGCAGCCACAGCTGGGTCAGGGCCACACGGTACCGAGCACGAGGGACACGCTGTGAGCAAATGCCATCAACAAAGGATTCCTCTGTAACGTGCTCTGCTGGCACAGAGCACAGGAACAGGCTGCTCTCCATGTACCCTCCACAGGGAGACAATCAGCACAGCCCTTGTGAGGGGCACACGGTGGGATCCTCGCTATCTCAAAAGATATTTAAAAGCTGAACTGCACAAATGCTGGCAGTCAGGAAGTCCTGGGGCACAATGACACCGAGACTGCCCCAGCCTGGCGTTCCAGCAGCAGGAACACCGCGGTGTCTGACTACAGCACAAGCTGCTCCGGAGCCCGGCAGGCCGACGCCGAGGCTGACACAGCTCCCATCAGAAATGCTGGGAACTGCTGTTCCTGAGAAAGCAACCTGAGACCTGCTGCTTCTGCTGGTCACCCCTTCTGCTTGGGCTCAGCAGAGCTCCAGGAACAGCCCACAGCCCTCCCCCAGGAGACACTGGTGCCTCCATCACCCGCTGCCCTTCCGTGCCCATCCCGCCACACCTCATATCCCGCCCTCCTTACCATCTGTTCCAGGTCTTGCAAACTCTCATACAGATGCACAAGTCTCTATGACTGAGGTAGCTAAAGACAGCCATCCAGACTTCCCTCTGCATCACGTGGGCTGCCCCGTCATCCAGGGGGAGCGAGTCCGGAGGGGGGCTGATGGGAGGTGGCCGGATCACGTGCCGCTCCATCTGGATGCATTTGGGGGGCGACAGCGAGGGCGGGGGCCGGGCTATTCCCCGGGGGGTGCTGCGCAGGCTGGGCATGAGCTGGTGGTGCCTCAGCTCCCGGGGAGTCCCGTTCAACCCTTTGCTGAACCTATGGAGTCTCTCGCTGTTGTTCAACGCACGCTTGGGTTCCTCGTTCTCGCTCTCCGGTTCAGATTTGATGGGTTGGTGGTTCTCATTGGCAAGGCTGTTCTCGGTTTTTTGGATCTCCTGGTTAAGCTCTTTGCTGAGCTCCTTGCTCAGTTCCTTATTGGGAAGCCGCCTTTTCCTCCTCATCTTGAACTTCTTCTTGTCCCTGGGCTCGGCCCCCTCTGTGCTGGGCCCTGCTGTGGGTGAGCTGGACCGAGACTGGTCACTATCCTTGGACCTGGGGGGTGCTTCTGGCAGCTCATCCTCGGGCTCCTGCTTGAGGCGCCGCAGGGGTTTGATCATGGCAGTTCGGTCATCCGGGGCCTTCCACGATCGCCGCTGGAAGGAAGAGACAAGGGCTGACTGTGGGAGCGAGGCCGTGCTCAGCAGCTTCCCAGCAGCTTCCCGTGTGGATGCTCCGCACAGGAGCCCTGCCCGGGGCCGGGCCCCCTGCCAGCGCCGGGCCCCACCCATCCCAGCACCATCCCAGCACCGGGGCGCAGCCACCGGCCAAAGGTATCGAGTTCAAGTGCCAGCGGGGATGAGGACTCCAGCTATTGGCTCACTGGACTCCAGGAGTGATAAAGGTACTCATTCACCATGCAGAATCCTGCATGTTCCAGGGCCTTGCCCATCTCCAAGTCGATCATTTACACAGAGAAGATCAGCAGCACACCATGAACAGCTTTGTCCCCAGCAGGCCACACGAGCCCAGGCTCGGGCCACACCCATTGGGCACCCACATCAAACACTGCCCCAGTGCCCTCATGCCATGGCCAGAAGTGCCATTCCCAAAACCTCTGGAATCGCAGCTGCCATCGTGGCTGCTGGACACCCACAGCCCCCTTTTAGGCACTTTAGATGCTCCTTTACACCCAACCAAACTCTGGCCATCCCCTCCAATGCCTGCAGAACAGGGAATGTGACACCCTGGGGGCTGCTGAGCCTTCACAGGGCTCAGCCAGAACCCTCCTCCTGCCCTGGTCCCCGCTCCCACCAAACTGCTCTGCCCTTGTTCCCACTCATCCACCCCCCTCGGATTCACCAGGCTGTGAGAGACACAAACTGAGGCCTGGGAAGGCTTCAAGCCTAATCTGATCACCACAAGCAAGAAAGAAGCCACCAGCTGTTAAAATGAAATAGCTCTAATAAGGAGATCTGGACTGGCAAAGAGTGGGAACTGCTGTGAGCACACTTGTTGTGTCAAAGGGCCCGTGCTTTCGCTTTCCCAATAAACTAATTGGATCAAGGCAGTGGCTGTGTTCCCAAGTTTCAGCCCGCGGCGCACGGCAAAGAAAGCTGATCACCCTGCCTTTCAATTAACATATTATGAAGGGAGAGGTCACAGTAAGTTAATGACAGGTTAGAATAAAAACATTACAACACCGGCCCAGTGCAGCTTCCAGCACCCCTCACACAGGGCACCGATGGGTGCTCTGCTTCCAGGCACTGGAATTCTGTGATCGTGCCAGGCTGGGAGAGGGGAGCAGTGTGCCACGACATCCCTGGCTCCCTGGGGGGAGCAGGGACTCCAGGATGTGCTGTGGCAGAGCCTGCTGAGGGGCTGTGTGGCAGGGACAATATTCAACCACACAGGAAGGGCCAAACATCAGTACTGGAACACATTTTTATTCCCTGGGTCATCAAAACTCAGCTGGCTGCTGTATTTTAATATAGGACACCAGAACAGAAAATATAAAACCAGACAGTGCAGTTAAACTGTCCTGGAGTCCAATGTTCCCATGACAGATTCTGTAATTTCAATATGTAAATGGGATAAAGTTTGTTTTCTTCTCCAAGTTTTAGCTGTTGGAAGAAAGTAAAAAACCCAAACACATTTGTTGTGTTGTGTGATAATGTGGTGACCCACAGTGCCTTCCGCACTGGGGGAGTCCAAAGGGATGGGAAAAGGAAAGCATGGCCAGCAGCAGCTATGCATGAACTGGTACTGTGAATTCTGCTCTCTCTCCACCAAAGCAGCCCAAATCCCTACATTTGCCATCCTGCAGCATTCCCACTGTCTGGCCTTGCAGGACTGACTGACTCCCACCCCTGGTGAGCTGCACATGCAACACCACTCCAGCCACTGATTCTGATTTTACAGCCATCAGCCACTTACTCATGAGACACAGTAAATGTAAGCCCTCATTTCTGCCTCTGCAAACCAGCATTTCTGCATATCCCAAGTACCACATTTTAGAATCCACCAATTCAGAGTCTCCCTGCCTGGCCTGAGAGCCCTGACTGTCACGTTCAGGGCCAGATTATCTACACAACGGCTGGGAGCAGCTCCTGCTCTCTGCAGGCACCCCAAGGTGTCCTTTCCAAAGGCTCCCAGGGGTTCCCAGGGTGGCACAGCCCCAAATCAGCCCCAAAACAGCTGCCAGGCGCCACCACGTGGAGAGACATGAAAAGGTTTCCATGAAAAATTGATTCTCACCTTGTTCCTACTGTGAGCACCTTGTAAAGACTTTTCAGTTAAAGTGGGTTTTCCCGTATCTTGAATAAAACAACAGCCATAGCCCAGAGTTTGTGGCCTCTGAACACCAACTCGAGTATCACTGTTCAAGCCACTGTCCTGTCAGACCAGCAGCTTTTACCAGAAAGGTCAAACACTGCAGTTCCTCTGGGAACAATCTGGGATTTGGGGATGAGCTCTAAGCCAGGAGAGCAGACACCAGCCCCAGCCAGCCCAGGCTGTGTGCAGCCCCACGAGAAGGGGGCTGTGCCTTACCCGCTTTCTCATCGTGGGTTCCTGGGATTTCTCGAATTTCCGTTTCCTCCACAGGTGCACTTCGTCAGACTTTCTCCTCAGGATTGAGTCAACTGGAGCCTTTTTGGAATGTTCCTCCGATTTCCGCCGGGGGGTCTCCTCACAGTCCCCTTTCCGTTTGGCAGCATCTGGCACTTCCTTGTTGTCTCTGTTAATTTTCTGCTCCTTCAGCAACGAGCCCGGGAGATTTGACGCGTATTTAAATCCTGGTCCGCGCTTTTGCTTGTACGCCAGAGAGACACAAAACACAAACCAACTTTATACCTTATGCATCTCCCAGCTCTTCACGCTGCCACCAGCACTCCAAGGCTGGTGGGTTGATCACTTTTCAACACACAAAATGATTAGTAAGGAGTTAAAAGTTTTAATTTTCCTGAAGTTATTTTTCTAACTACGCACTTGCAAGTGTCTGTCTCAGTCTGCAAAGAAATAATGTTTCACTAATTCCAACAGACACTCCAGGTTTTGCATAATTGCTTGTGAATTTTTAATTTAAGGAATTTTCATTGTCAAAATTAACGTGCAGCAGTGCACAGAACTAACCTAAATATTCCCCAGGTGCTGGGTGAAGTGTTGGTACAAGAATACAAAAATTATTGAAGAACAGAAAGCTGTGAGCTTGTCTCCTTCAACTCACAGAATCATCGCAGAATGAACCATATAACCCTGGAATGGTTTGGGTTGGTAGGGACCCTAAAAGATCACCTCATTCCAACCCCCCACCATGGGTAATTAAGAACAAAACCTGAATTAAGCACAAAACCAAAAGCTGGTATTCAGCAAAGTCTATCTACAAGCCAGAGGGAATGCTTAAGATTTTGTATCTCATTCCAGCACCACTTATTCCCATTAAACTCACTTTTCCAGTTTTCCCTGCATGGTTGCACTTTGGACACTCCCAGCAGTTCGGCAGCTCATCGTTAACCACACCATCCGATTCCTTCACCTGTGGAAGAGACACAACAATTCACAGCTGTGCTGCACAAGCCTGCAGGAGGGTGATGATCATTCCAAGGCACTCTGTACAGCTCCTTGTTCTCTGGAATGGACTGCAGCCCTCCCAGGGGAGCAGAGGCAGCGTCCTGCCAGTGCTGAGCAAACCCTGGGTGCTGCACAGCCAGCCCTCGATGATGCAGGCAGGCAGAAGGAACGCTGGCCAAACATCTCTGACAAAGGGCTCAGCTCTGGGCTTTCCACAAAGGTCAGTGACAATCCCAATCCACACACTCTGCTCTTACAACAACAAAAGCCACCCCGATAGCCCAAACAACCTCCCAAACCCAGGGTTGTGACTGCACCATCTCCAAAGGTCCCCCCACACCTCGGCTTTGCAAAGCCCAGTCCCGTGTCCCCCAGAGAGGCACAGCCTGATCCTTCCACAGGCAGGGTTCTCCCATCCACATTCTCACATACATTAATCCCACGGGCATTTTTAGCAGCACAGCACCCTGCACTGTAATCAAGTGTTCCTTAAAATACTTTGTTTTCAGGATCAGAACTCGCAGTCCCAGGCTGCAGCCCTTCAGCCCCTGTGCCAGGGGGGATGGTGGCTGCCAAGCCAGCTCAGCACAGGCCCGTTTGTTCACAGGACTGGACACACAGAGGCATTTCCAGGGTTTCTCACACCCCCAGATCCCCAGTCAGCGTAAGGGAGAGAAAGGATGATGACTTCACTACCTCTGACACTGACATTTTGCTTTCTGAAAGAAGCTCATGCTCAGTGTTTGTTACACTCCAACAAAAGCACAATCCTGCCCTACACAGCTGGAATGCTCCTCGTTTCTGGATTTGCACACAGGAGCCTGGAGTGCTTTGCAAACAGGAGACAGGCATTTCAGACAAGACATTTCTGTGAATGAAAAGCAGAGCTAAGATACACCCTTCACACAAACACATTCACTGATGGCACGCTCCCACTTAACGGTTTTGTTACATATTCAGAAAAAACAAAACTTGGGGTCGGGGAAAAAAAAAGAAAAATACTCATTTATTACTACTGTAGACAACAAAAACGTTGCTGTCCAGACTAACAGCTGGGCACTGGCAGCAGCAGTGTGGCTGCAGGAGACAGGAACAAGCACGGGCAGGGATCTGCGGATTTTTCATGTTTCTGAAACACTTCCTCCTCTCCTCCCAGCGCAGGGAAAAGGCACTGGCTGTGCAGGAGCAAGTCCTTGGATTTAGGAACTGCTTCCTCAAGTCCCTGAGCCAGACAGCAGCCATTCTAGTTTCACCATCCAGTGAGAGTGATGACATGTCAGTCTCTCAGCAAGTCTCCTGGAGTTAATAAATGAGTAAATGAAGTGGGCAGAATTTAAATACTGGTTTTATCACAACTGTGTGCCTTTGAACCTTCTTTCCCATGGTAGGTGTAAGATACTCCAGGAGCTGTTGTATACATCTCTGCCTCAGGGGAACAATTCCTGGCCCAAGCCCAAGTTGGGAACAAGTTATTTCCCGCACTGAATATAGAACAAGTGCTGCTGAAGGGAAAGCATTACAGCTCTGTCCCTTCTGTGAAGTTTAAGGAACTGAACAGATGTGAGGAACTGTAAGCAAACTAATTAGACACACACAAACCTGCCACTGAATCTGTCCCAAGCCTTTCAGGCTGGGTGGGAGCCAGTTGTGAGTGTTTGCTGCAAACAGCAGGTGGGTGTCTGAGGCACAGCGTGAGGCGTCACAGAAACCTACCTGCAGCACGAGGTCAGCAATTCAGCCTCAACATGAGAGCTCACTGCTGGGGACTCCTCTTGGTAGGGATATGGAGACCCCAGGATGCTGATCCGGCATCCCTGAGGGAGAGCCATGAATTCTGGCAGTGCCCAGACTGAAACAGGCAGTGAGACACACCTGGGCTGAAGCTGTGCTGGAAAAGGCCTTTGTATCCCTGCTGCTCTGACAAGGCACCTAAATATTCACCACCACCATTATCACTACGTTCAGCTGAAATGGAAAAGAACAGGCTCCTAGTGGAGAAAGGAACCCATTCTCCCTAAGGAAACAGCATCAGATGCTGCACTCAGACATGCCAGCCAGCAGTACCAGCAATTTGAGATGAAGCAAGAAAAATTCACTACTCTTGGTTCAACTCAAGCTCTCAGTAGCAATGAAAGGCAGCGTTCATTCCAAAATCTCATGAGCTCCCCCTGGAAGCAGTGCTGTGCTTGTGAAACTCTCACCAAGATCATTTTCATAAGGAACCCGTTCAGCAAAACAAGCATTCGTGTTGGTGTGGTATTTTCAAGGAAAGAAGGATGTCAGGAAGCTCCTGTGACACTTCTGAGCACATGGAACATTCTGGCTGTCCCCAGCACAGCTCCAACACCAGCACTGCAGGCGCTCTGGTACCCAGGGCTCCCCAGCAAGGGGCCCCCACAGAAGCCCCTCAAGGCTCAGTGTGACAGGGCACAGATACACCTGAGCCACCCTTAACTCCTCAGAGAGGTCCTCTGACACTGCTGTTTCATGGAGAAAACCCCCCAGAACATGTACAGCCTCATCAGGGAGCTGGAAGAAGATGGAATCCAAACCACCACCAACCTCCCCTGGAGAACAAATCACCCTCTGCCTGTGCCAAACTACTCCACAAGCTCTGGGAGATGCATCTTGGAGGGAATTCACTCCACATGGGAATATGCCATGAAAGGACATCTGCCCTTCACTGATCCAGTTTATTCCAGTTTTCCCCAACAGTACATTTGCCAGACATTTAGCTGGAGATGACCAGCAGTTCACATGGTGCTATTTCCCAAGTGGGATAGGAAGGGACTTTCCCTCGTGGGCAGCGGAAGCAGCTGCCCTGAGGCTGGGGCTGCATCAAAGGCTATTTATGGGCTCCATCCTCGGGGCTCAAGGGCTACAGCAACACGTAAACATGGCAAGAGATTTGTGTCTTGCAGGAAATCATGGAACCTGGGAATAAAGAGCAAGGAAGGATCCAAGGAAGAGGCTCCATTTTCCTTTTGCTGTTCCCCTGAGCAGTCTCATCTCGCCTTCCGAGATGATTCTGAAATCCTACCAGTGCTTTTTTGCCTCAGGAAATAAACAGCACCAGTTACCACTTACCCACCATTTCAGCTCAGCAAAAGCACTGAGAAATCAAAATACAAGACACACAAGGCACACAGTCAATCTTCCAGTGCTTAATTGTCAGGAACACCCAAAGCAACGCTGTTCCTAGTTACCAAAAGAGCACTCACGACTCCACGCATGTGTAGGAGAACAAACAGCACTTGCCTGACTTCACGGATCTGACCCACATCCTGTACAACTAGTCCCAAATGTAGTATGGGGAGAGGAAACCATACCTGAGCTGCCACTAGACAACAACTGTCCTCTCAACTCAGCCCTGAGGTGCCACAGACACTGCAAAGGCAGAGGCAGGGGAGAAGAGGGCACTTCCAGCAAGGGCTGGAATAGCAAAGCAGCCAGAATTAAGGTACCTCTTAAAACGAGCAGCTCCTTCTTCTGCTCCATCAGCCCCCAAAGTTTTGTTTCAAGCAGAGCCAAACAAGCAAAGCTCCCTTTCAGAGCCCATCTGTGGCAGGAACTGAGCACCAGCTCCATGAATCAGGGAGAAGGCACAGCTCTGGTGTGCCAGCTCCCCACGTTCTGCTCTAATAAACGACAGCGCAGAGCTTGGTGCAGCACCACGTACAGCTCAGGAGAAATGGAAGGCCAGGAGAGCTGCACCCCAGGCCTGCATAAGAACACACATACCTCTCCTCCCAGCCATCCCAGAAGGGCCCAAACGCTGCCTTCTGGGGCACGGTGTGTCAGAACACATTTGCCTTGGCAAATCACTTTAACCATAAACAAATCAGCAACAGGAAATGGCTGATCAGCTGAAAGAAACCAGCTCTGGAGAAAGGCAGCTTCTAAATGCTAATGCACAAAGATATGCCCAAAATGACACTTTTGTTACCAGCAAAGAATACAGCTGCTCGCAGGACTCAAGTCAGCCAAGGGTGAGCACTCCTGCAGCCTGACACTCGCTCAGGCTGTTCTCCAGAGCTGCACTCCTCCTGCTCCAACATTTGCTCCTGACATCTTTAGAGCCAGCTGCCACCCTAAGGCACATCTGTGCCTGGACCTACACGAGCAGCCAATTGCTCATCTGTACTGCGTGGGACTCAGCAAGAAGCTACCGACAGGGACTTGGGAATATCTCATCCTGAAGCACAGGCACATTGCTCTGCCTTCCCCATCCTGACTGAAGCACCTCACACTTCCTTAAACGAGGGGCACAAAAAGAGAAACAAACGCACGAGATCTTTGCATGCACACACAGTCAGGGGATGTCCAAAGCCAGGGTCTCTGCTCCCAGGGAATGCTGTTACATCAAGGACCCTGCCTGCTGGTCAGGGCTGTGCATGCCACAGACCTCACCCTGCTCCTCACACCAGCCCTCTGCTCACTGATCTGTCCAAAAATGAAAACCTGAAAGCCTCCCAATTTCTGTGCACGACTTTTACATTAAGGTGATAACTAATTCAGCTTTTGTTTCCAACATGTATCACATCCTTGTACTCACCTTAAGGCATCCTGGGTGTATGATTTCATTACAAATGGAGCATTCCATTAGCATGAGATTAAACTTGCTCTCCTCCTCTTCCACAGTGTCCTCTTTCCCAGCTTCTCCACACACCAGACACACAGCAGTATGAGGCAGCACCGGCTGTTTATGTATCAGAAAGAACTGATCAAGACATGGCAGACATGGAAACACAAGAGCTAAATGTGCATTTACAGTATCCTCATTCCAAAGAGGAGATAAATAAGGATTAATTGTGCAAACTGACATGAAGGCAAAAAAAAAGCTGGTAAAGAATTAGGTCTGGGTACCAGACTAAGCTCCACAGGACACGTTTCACCAAAGTGCCCTCCCCTGTAGCAATACAGATTCAGGGAGCATTCCTGGGATGGATGAAAATGCATTTCTGGTGGGTTCCTTGAATCTGTGAGCTGACAGAGACATTGGCATGCAAGTCACTTCACCAATGTACAATGGGAGGGGAAAGAAGCAACCTAGAACATCACTATTCACATCCATTAGGCTTCACAATCCGAGCAGCAATTTGGCAGCTCCCCTATTTTACAGGCAGAGCGGACAGATGTTATGGGACCTGATCCAGGTCTCACAGCAAGCCCACAACAGAACCAAGAACAGACCTTCTCCTGACTGGCACTCCATTATCCAGGGCCCTGCTCCCAACGCGAGCACTGCAAAGGCTATGCTCACTTAGAAAGAGGATTCTCTCCTGCATGTGTCACAAGTGAGATCACACAGATTTTTTTCTGTCTTTCGCTGAGGCAGAAAGGGAACTGCAGCATCTCACATACCTGTCACCCATGTCAAAGCACTGAATGCCACTCTAATTAAAAAGCCACCTTTTTGCTAATGATTAACAAAATTCTGGTTTGCAGCAATAAGGTATAAACCTCTCATTACAAAAAAGAAAAGGAAGATCCTAAGCTGGCCACAAAGGGAAGTGCAATCGATTAGGCTGCAAGTCCTTAACTATTACAGAGCCAGAGATGTGGCTTTTCACAGCAAGGATCTCTTGTGGATGGAGTGAATAACCCCTAAGTGGATACCTGCACTCCAACCCAGATTTCAGCAACAGCAGTGCATCCTTCAGCAAGTTTCAGGCAGGAGGAAGCCCAGCTGTAGAGAGCCATTAGAGCACAGAGCATTTCGCAAAGAGCATTAAAATTTTTCTTGCTGGGAGCAAGGGTGCCCAGGCAATCTCCTCTGTGCCACAACTGGCTCTGAGGGGCTGGAACAATGCGTCCTCCCAGCCCCAGGCTCCCCTCAGACCTATTCCATGCAGCAGTGTCCCAGGCACCCCTGCTTCCCTTCCTGATGGAGCTGGTGATACAGAGGAGGTTCCTGCTCTCTGAACAGCAGCACCATCAGCTCTCTGAAGGCTTCTGAGCTTAATGAAAGTCTGTGTCCAGTTAATATTGTCAATGTTATTAACCAGGGTAAGCACAATCCCAGAACTGTAGAGATCATTACTTCCATACAGCTTGGCATCTTGCAGGTTTTTTTTGGCTGGAAGCTGCTGGATAGGTACCACAATATATTGCTACTGAATTGTTAGAGAACAAGAGCAAAGCCAACAGGATTGCTTACAGAAATGTAAAGCACCTTGAAAGTCACAACACTTCAACTCCTTAAATTTCTGTGCCTTTGCTGCTCTAAGAGTTTGTAATAATCCCTCTGATACTTGCACCAACATAAAAAGAGTGGAAAAGTCACTGTCAGTGCATGCAAGGGTGGGACAGGTAATCAAGAGTCCCCTGGCTACCTCTGTCCTAACTAGAAGTAAAACTCTAGGCACCAAGAAAAATAAATCTTCATTGGAAGAAAGAGGGTAAGTACACTCACCTAGAAGAGAACCCAGATCATCTCCAAAAGGCTCAGCCTATGTTACCAAGAGTGAAACAGCTTAGTATGAAAGTTTCCTTCACCAGTGAGGATGAGAAAGCACACTGCAGCCCTAATTTAATCCTTCCACTAAAAAGGCAGCATGATTTCACTATTTCTTGCCCCTGGAGAATAATAAATTCTTCATCCATGCTGTTCAATTCGTGCCACACTCCAGGAAATCAAGTGTTCAAAGAAAAGACACTTGAGCTGCAAAAGCACTCTGCAGAAAGGTGGATATTCCGTGTACTTTACTGAAAGATCCAGCAGCGCTGAACCCAATCCTCTGTGTCAGGAACACTGCAGAGCTTGGAACAGGACATGGAGTGAGATACCAGGAGCAACTACTGGAAACCTTAAGTGCTTATCAGTCTTTTTATCAGTGTCAGGTGAAGTCATTTAATGCCTCCACTTTGGTCATCTCCTAAGAATTAAAAGAAAAACCCCTAAATACTAAGTGAAGGGAATTGTAATGAGAGAAATCAGTATAGATAGGGTGTTATTTCAGTTATGAATAAACAACATTCCTTTCCTTAAAAAAACAACAACAAAAGAAAACCAAACCCATAATAACAGCATAAACAAGACCTTCCAAAGAATTAAGATAAAAGCTAAAGCTGAGCTGTAGCCTTGAACAGAGTCACTGCAGACATGAGACCTGAGAAGAAGCTCCACAAGTCAGCATGGCAGCAACGGATTCAAAAGCTGCTTGAACAACTTAATGGAAGATTAATCTGTCAATATTTGTTAAATAGAAAGCTATCGCTTGTGACTCAAGAAGCTCCTAAGTAATGTACCACAGGAGCCCAGGAAACTGACTGCCTGCTTGCCCTGTTCCGATGCTCTTTCCCTAACAGCCATTTCCAGTCCCTGAGGAAGACAAGACCCTGGATTGATGGCTCTCTGCCTCACCCAGATCACACCCTCTGCTCTATGCCTAAGTAACAGCAAACTAATTGAAATTCAGATCTCAAGGAGCCTGGGGCTGGGGTCACCAACACCAAAATCTTGGAGGCTGCCAGTCAAGGATTTTGCACATCTTAATTTACGTGGGTAAGACGGCAAAGATGATTGCAGGGCAGCTTTTCTCAGGAAATTCCAACATCCAAACCAAACACACCTCTTCGCCCTTTAAATCAAAACTTCCCACTCTTCCCCTTTTCCCCCAGATCCCAGAGTCTGAGGGTAATTTGAGTGCTGATTTTTGATGTACTGACAATCTCCACTTCTATACTGCTGAGAAGGAAAGCTGGGCTGTTAAGTTTTAGTGCCATTTTGGTTTAAGATTTGGGGAGGATGAGAAGCACTGAGAAAAAAGGGATCTGAGCCGAGAGGGCAGGGATTACACAATTTTGTCTGATGCACGTTAGAGACTATTCAGAGCAGAGCTCCCAGTCCCACACCCGTTCACCCAGGAGACACAGCGAGAGGAAAGGGGGGCACACTTACGGCGATGCACTGCCTCATGATGCAGGACTGCTTCATCCTGCCGGGCCCCCCGAACTTCTTCATGTCCTTGCAGAAGTGGCACTCGCCGCACTCTGTCCGCAGACACGCCTCGCACTTGCGGCATCGCGTCCTGCGCCGCCGCGCGCCCGCCGTGCTCCGGTTGGCCGCGAGCTTCACCGCAGAGGCAGCGCCCAGCTTCCCCTTGGGCCGCCCGACTGCCCTGTTCTGGAAGAGACACACACACACAGGGTCAGCTGCACACCCCACGCCCTGCTGAGCTGGGTGGAAAACCCACCGGTGTTAGAGGAATTATGCACGCACAGGTAACACTCAGCGGATATGTATGATCGCTCTTAGACATAAAGGAGTTCTGTCGCCTTTCCAAGAAAGGATGTGGTGTAAAAGGACACAGAAGCCAGGACACAAATGAGAGATCCCAAAGCCAGAGCAAGCCCATTTCAACAGGAGGGCAGGGAGAAGCCATTTAGGCACAGCTCAACACAGGACCAAGTCCCAAGTGAGGCACCTGGCTTAGGTCAAGAGATGATCTGCACCAGTGCTGAGCTCTGGGCTAGAGACCTCTTAGTTTTGTGCTCAGGTTAAGCCAAAAAGACTTCCTCTGCTGAATCCAAGGAGCAGCAAAAGTAATTTGGTGGTTAGGTACAGCAGAGAAACACTCAGCAATGGCTCAAGCCCCCAGTAATCTCCCTAAAAAACCAGGAGAGTATGAACTACTGCCAAGTGATTAAGTAGGAAATAAAACACAAATGCTCCAAAACCCTTCCAGTGTAGCTCCCCTCCTATCCAACACTAGCAAGTGCTCAAAAATAGAACACCAACTGATGATGCGCAAAGGCTAAAAAGGGCATCCCAGGTCTAGATTTCAATGACCTTTAAGACAGAAACTAAAGGAGCATGAAAAGATTTGAAATGATTAGGTTAACTGCAACACTTTCACTCTGGACATCCAAATTTCATGTTCTCATCAGAAACTCCCTGTTATACACAAGAACTTACAACTCAAGCCAAACATCACTAAATACCATGTAACTGTATGGGGCTAATTATGCAAGAATTGGCTTGGCTCATACTGACCCCTGACAGCTTTCTCCATAAAGATGGTAATAACAGGATTGCAAAGTTCATCTGGTTTAGCATTTATACAACTCTTCCATTTTCTGCACATCTCAGCATATGACCAACAGACCACCCAGTTTCACTTTCTGTTCCTGTTGAATTCTGGGCAATCATTAGGGAAGGGGCAGCTTGGCTATAGGGAGCCATGCAGAAATTCCACCAGAGTTTTTAAAAGAAAAGATGCGGAGAGATTCCACTTGGTTGTACAAAAGCTTCCCCGAGTGTCCTGCTGTACAACCCTGAAGAGAAGCCACACTGCAGTGTATTTGATCTTCCTCCCAGCTGACTTAGCAAAGCTCCAGTGACTTTCTCTAAGCTGCAGAGAAGTGCTGATATTTTAACAGCCTCCATCCCAGGAGTCTCAGCGCTGGGAGAGAGAAGAAGTCAGGAGCTAGACCCCTTAAGCTTTCTCTCCTACAGACTATCGTTACTGAGGTGGGAGAAAACACTACTTAGTCCATGACGTTTTGCAGATTTCTGCAAGTTTTTAATTCCACTCCTCCGGAACAGATTTTGTTCCGTGTGCAGGTTGAATCTCACCGTGCTGTGTGAACACGGAGCACGAGCAGAGCTTCCTTCCCATCGGCAACCGCAGCAGCTGCCTGGATTTTAGATCAATGTCAGACACTCTAAAGAATAAATATTTACCTTCTAGACCAACTTTCCAGCCTCTCAAGGATAAAGTCGGCTCTGGCAGGACTGGCTTAGAGGCAACCTAGATAAGAGATAATTTTCTTCCTCAGCATGAATCACTCCTCCATTCTATTAGAGTCTCCTTCAGCTAGGAAGGGAGGCGAGACACGAACCAAAGGCTGGATATCAGCAGGAACAAGTTAAACCAAAACATGCACAACAACCTTGGCGGCTCCCCTTGGACAACAGCACATGGAAGATTCTGTATGAGCACCTGACTCCTTCCTACTGGGAAGCAACATGATAAAGTTGGAGGCAAACAACAACTGTGACACCATCAGAATGCTGTTTTTAAATGCTTTCAAGGAAAAATCAAACTCTGTACTTTTCCAGCTGAAAGACAACTCCTGCTCCTGCCACAGTAATACGAGCCAAGTCCTAATTCTGAGGACAACAGTTTCAGTGCCAGGACACTGCAAAGACGCAAGTGATAAAAAGGCATCACTTGAACACAGAATTTGAGAATCCTAAAAAAAACACAAAAGCAGGAAGGTGAAAGTACAAGAACAAGCCTGAAGTCAGACCACACCACACAACTCAGACTTCCAGACACCACCAGCACACAGCAGAGGTGCAGACCTCCATCTCACTGTATGGAACATTTCTTGCCTACCCAAAGCTCTTCACTGCTCATTAGCAAATTGTACTAGCTGGGTTTGTACTAATTTACCAACCAACCAATCCTCAATCCAAGCCACGTTTTCACTCCAGGATGTCGCAGCCAGCAAGGCTGGAGAGGCCTTGCAGGAATTCCCACTCGTATCTAGTTTCAAGGGGCTCCAAAAGTGGTCGCTTAAAAACCTCCACAGAAGAAAATCTGGCCTGTGGGTTCCTCCCAGAAAGGGGCTGGGATTCAAGGGGGTAGAAGGAGCCTCCAACATGGCTTGGGGTTTATTTAGCACGTGGCAGACAGCCAGATAAATTCCAGGTCGATGTTAGTGAGGAGATGCTGCAGGATTTCCAGCTCAAACTGCAGTTTTACAGCATACCAGCCCTGGTAAAGAGACTGGGTAAAATCTCCTTCACAGCTCCTGTCCCCATCTCTGTACTGCAGCTTCCTACCCTCCCAGCACAACTCCATGGATTTGTCTTGCAAATAATGAGCACATGGTAGGGGATGGCAGCACTCCTTATCCTGGGCTTACTGTGGTGGCCAGCAAACTGCAGCTCCACAGCCTCAGGACTGGGTGTCACACCAAGCCCTACTCCAGGTTCCAGGCCAACACAATCTCACTCCTGCGTAGGGGACCCCACCATCTCCTTTCCCAAGGAGATGCAACCCTCAAGCACAATCTGGGCCTGCTGACTCTGCAGCCCCCCACAGCCATCTCCAAGAACCGTCAAGGAAACAAAGATTGTACCGAACTTGAAGACATTTTTCCCCCCTTAAACCTTACTACAGAAGCCAGAGAGCTGAGACAGAGCCTGCCTGGAATACCATCACCAGCCACCCGCTACATTCTCCAGCATCTCCACAAAAACTGTTCATAACTTCTATGGCCACAGCAAGTCTCCAAAAGAGAGGCAGGGGGATGCTGAAGTGGTGACAGCCCCTCTGTCAAGCTCCCAACAAAGGCAGTGCAAGCAGCTGCTGAAACATATTAGGATTAATATCTTAAATCCCTATCTCTATTACACTGAAACCTAGAAAGCTGGTGGACTTGCACTGCCTTCTAGACATGTGAACAGGACATCCTGCTGGTTTTTTTTCTTTTGTGGGATTTTTTTTGTTGCTCTCCAAATCACTGCTATGACACACAACTTGCTTCTGTTTCTGAAGCAGACACAGCTTGGGCCATCACACGTAATATCCTCTGCACTACAAAAGCATTTACAAGTCATGAAGATGGGCTCACCCTCCCATACCACAGTGCTTAAACATGCCCATTCCTCCAACAGGAAACTTGCTAAGTGATCTTCTGAAGTCCTGGCCTCCTACAGACCCCACCCAATTCTACATGCTCCTGCTGGACAGTAATTAGGGGACCAGGTGGGGTGGTCACCAGCAATTAAGAGTCTCCCAACAAGGCTGTGCAGATGTGGGAATAAACCCAGGTACAACACACACAATTCTAAACCAGCCCTAGGAAATGAGCTACCTGGAAGCTTCTGCTCAGAGCATGAGTTTATCCAGGTTATGGACAAACATTTGGCTGCTGGGAAGTTTCCACTGCCCTCTTACAGGTACCTCAGCACACTTCCACATGTCCCAGCCCTGCTCAGCTGTCACTGAAAAACCACCAACCAGGGTCAGAAGGACCAGAGGCACTAAGGAAGGGCCTCTGCCCTGAGCACAATCCTTACTGTAACAACAACATAACCCTGATGTTTACAGCAACAAATTTCTAACCTTCACAATTACAAAGAATAACTCAAAAGACCTCAGGCAAACAAAAAATGCCACGAACATCAAGCTTTGGAGAAAACACTTCAAGAGCTATCAGCCATTAAATGCGTCATTAAATAGGTGCTGATGTTCCCCAGCTGCTGTCCCAACACCAACTGGGATCTGCTGGAGATGTCACCAGGCAACTTAGCATACAAACTCCTCCGCCCTGCAGAGGAACATCAGCTGACCCTGTGACCAAGTCCAGAAGGAAGGAGGTCCCGGTTCTTTCAAAGCAAGGCTGACTAAGTCTGCAGCCTAGAAACAAGCTCTTCTGCAAGTGGCCTTTACCTGGGCATGGCTCTTATTCCACCACTCAGCTTCAGTGACCTGCTAAATTGCTGCCAGCAGCACCAAACCATTATTTCAGACTCAACATCTCCAAGAAAAACCCAGAGACGTGTGGGGCTGTTCTGAAGGGCTTCTCAGGTGGGCAGCTCAGTGAGACCCTGAAGCACTTCACTTCAACCAAGTACAGTCTGAACAGCTCCTGTAGTATCCACTCTGTAAATCTGCCCGAGACAAGATCTTTTATGTGTAAAGTGTTCACTGCTTCAGGGTGCTGTGCCACACAAATACATCCCCTGCATTTGCAAAACAGGGGTGATTTCCTTCAGTAACACACGGACAAATTCTGATTATTCTCATTTACTGTAGTTTGACCAGCCCCCAAAGATGAGGACTCAGGACTTGCTGGGTGCCAGTCCTGAGCTTAGAGCTTTATGTGGCACTGCATCGCAAAGCAATTGTTTTAACAGAATTAGGATAGCCAAATCTAATTACCACTTGTTTCTTTATGAGATCTGATAAATAAACACTAGGGGAAAATAATTTTTTACAGAAGCCACATGCATTAACCCACAATTTGTAACTGCTGTCACCTAAAACACCACCCCAAATGGGCTGGGTCATGGGCAACGCTGGGCTCTGCAGACACCCACAGGATGGCACAGCAAAGGCTTCTGGTCAGCTGTCTTTGTCCTTTCCCATTGCATCGGAGGTGCATTTTTCCACCCAAACACGGTGCAAGTTCTGGAGGACAAGGCTCCTTCGTGCTGCCCGGGGCAATGAGCAGCACTATCCCCTCCTGCTCCAGTGCCCCATCCCTCTCCCAGCCTCCTTAGGCAGGGAGCTCTGGTGTTCCTGCTAGAAACCCAGCCAAACTGACAACTCCCAGCAGTGGTGCAGCCCAAGTAACTCTACATTAACCCCAAAATACGGGGACTGGCCTTGGCTGCCTGGCAAGGTCGGCCTGTTACACTCACACTGCCAGGCACTACACAATCACAGAATTTTTAAGGTTGGAAAGACCTCGAAGATGGAGTCCAACAATTAACACAGCACTGCCACGTCCACCACTAAACCATGTCCCCCAAGTGCCACATCCACACATATTTTTAACACTTCCATAGACAGTGATTCCACCACTTCCCCGAGGAGCCTGGGAATAATCACAGCCAAGTCAACAGTTCTTCCGTATCAAACCCTTATGTCTGTTTAGCAATTAACAGAAACCCTTGTCAAAGGAAGAACTTAGAGGAAGAAGGAAGGACAGGATGATGTAACTGCAGGAATACAGCGGGGGCAAGGAAGAAGCTAGAGTAAGAAAGCGAAAAAAAAAAAATCACACCGATGACAATAACATCCTTAGAAGTTGTATTAACTGAAGAGCACAAGCCAACACCACGGTTCACGTCTGACTAAAGCCTATCTGCCCAAAAATCTGCACATGCAAACTCCAGGAGAACTGTTTTCCTCACAGTGAGTGTTTACAGTTCCATCACCCTCCTTCAGAATACGCTCCTGCTGGGGTGGAGGTGTCCTGCAAGTCACAGGTCCCTCGTTAAACAAGCAGCACTGGAGGGAAAGGGAAGGCACTGGAACTTTCAATCCCAGCCATCCCCAATCAGCATTAATCCTCTCCAGATGTTCACTGCCACCATCTCCTCCAGCTCATACCCACAAAATCCTCTTCTACCAAAACCAAAGTAGCTCCTAGTGACCCTTCCAGATGACCACACAGGGCTCCACTATTCAATCAGACTAATTTCCTCCAAGAAAACAGAAAGAAAATAAAGAAGTTTATACCTGCAGGTTCATCTGGGTGTTAATGACACTCCAGCAGCTTTTTTGCCAACATAGCAATGTTGTTTAGGGTGTGATAAACTGGCACATCCGTGCCAACGCCATTGCCCCTGTTTATTTTCCTCTGGTGGTGAGGAGGCAGAAGTTAGGCCTGGAGGGTGGAATAAGATATATTGGCAAAAATATGCTTTGGGAGATAAACTGCATCAAAACTAGGAGCTCTTAAAAACAAAGACACCAGTAAGTTACGCAGACTCGGGGCACAACGCAGCTTTTTTTACTGCTGCTTCAGGACAAATCCCCCTGCCCCAGCCAGGGGCAGTTTCCTCTCTTTACACACAGTGAAGTGCCACAGTCAGAAATCGAATTTCTTCACATCAGGAGCAGCACAGCACCCTGCTGGGCTGGGGCAGGAGCTGCCCACCCCACGGCCAGGACACAGCCCTGGCACACACACACTTCCAAGCCCCCAGCCCTGCTGGCAACTACCACAAGAGCAGTAAAACCTGTGAGCTCTGTGCTGCAAGACCCCGCAGTGTTTTTCCCTTTAGTTTAGACACAGACCAGGGAAAGAGGAATGAAAGTCAGCATAAAAAGTGACAAAACCTGCGGCTCCTCCCCGAGCATTGAAATTGTGCTGTTCAACTACACCTTCAGAAGTGAAGCCTTTCACCTGTTACATACAAGGGCTGTCGCAGTAGAAAAAGCAACATAATATTGATTTGACACGTCCTGTGTAGAAAAATAGGGTAAGAAGACATTAAAGCAGGCCTGTATGAAAATACAGCTGGAGCTACATGAGGTGTTTTACCACTGGAACAGTTCTGAACAGAAAGGAAAACATTCCACAGGTCTTTGGTACATAGGTCACTGCATTATAGCTTAGGATCAGACCAAAACTCTTGAGAAACTCCAAAAGAAAGATTTTCCCTTTCTTGCATTAGTATTTGTTTTAAACTTCCAAGATATAAAAATGCTATGAAAGCCTCAGGTTTTAGAAGAGTTGAAGAATCCCAGAACATAACCAACTTTCCAGATTCATCCAGCAAGAACCAGCACCTCCAAGTAGCAATTTCACAGCTGGTACAATACAGCTGAGACCAATCTGCTCTCCCAACCATTAGCTCTTTTTAAAAAGTGGGCAGTGATTGCACCAAGACACAGACACAAATGGAAAAGGCCTGGCATGAGAAAAAATTTAAGAAAAGAAGAGGACTGGGACATTTTAACTACTGTGTCTGGGAGCATAGCAGTGAACTGAGCAGCAGCACAGGCCTGCACATTCACACAATCCTCAGAAGTAGGCAAAGGCTTAATAAAGTTACTCATCCAAACCTCATCTTAGGTTCTTGGACTGACACTACACGAGGCCAGTGAAGCACATTGTCTCCCCCCAAGATTTCTGCACGAGATCTGCCACCCTGGAGCACGCCACCACCCCAAACTCTTTTTCGGCCCTGTTTGCTACGTGCAATTCTGAAAGAAAACAAGGTAAAGTTGTTCAAAACAAGATGGGTTTTGGACAACAGACTCAACACCTGGCCTACGCAGAAACTTGTCTCTAAAAGCAAAATATCAAGCTATTTTAAAGAGCGAAACACCTCGAGTTATGAACAAAACGATCAAGTTTATGTTTAAATTGCACACACATGTTTAATACTATTCCTGGTGCATTTTTAATTGCTTAGGCAGTTCTTAGAGAGTAAAATACGCAATCTAGAACATATGTTCTGGATTATTTTTCACAGATTACTTCATAAATTCAAAAAGTTTATTCTCCTTCCCCCACAGGGAAAAAAAAAAAAGCCTTCAGAGAATAAACCCTGCAAGTATTAATAAAAGTTCTCTTTTCATTTCGGCACACATCCTTCTCTTTCTTCTACATCCCTCGTCCCTGGGAATGGAAAGGAGGCTTTGGCTATAAATCAAACCAAGACAAGGTAGCCAGGCTCAGCATCAGACTCTCCCCCAAGTCCCGCAGCCCTCTCAGCTATTTGAGGAATCTTAATAGAAAAAAAAATAACAATTCTGCCGCGGACAGGGCAGCCCCCGAGAGGCAACAACCACCCGCTCGCGGCGCGTTCGGGGCCCTGGGAGGTGCCGAA
>VWZT01010703.1:106514-154052 GCA_013397055.1 Pachycephala philippinensis | reverse complement strand
GCCGGCAATTAGCCCCCCGCCGGTAATGAGCCCCGCGATGTGCCGAGGGCCGGCGGGGGCGGGCCGAGGCTCGGGTGTGCCGAGCGGCGCTGGGCGGGGAGGATGCGCGGCCGCCCGCGGGGCGCTCGGCGCTGCTCGGGCTGCTCAGACAAAGGAGACGCGCACAGACACACACACACACCCTGCACCGCGCTACCTGCCCGCTCCCCTCCCGCGGCGCGGGGCGGGCCGGCAGCGGGGAGCCTCCATCCCTCAGGAAGAGGAAGGCACCGTGCAAACTTCGAGATTGCAAGCGGCAGAACCAGCGCTGGGATAAGACGAGGCGACCCGGCTTGTGGAGCTGCTCGCATCTGGCCTCACGCTGCTTGCTCCCTGTGCAGGCACCCCCTCTTTCACTTGCTCCCAAGGAACCATTTCTAGCCCTATTCTGACCATCCTGACCCGCTGCTGGGTTTTCACAATGAAATACCCTCCCCACAGTGTGACATGGTACACATCGGTCAGTTGGGGACCTGTTCTGGATCCAAAGGTCCCAAGGCCAGCACCTCAACATGGACACTGCCTTTTCCCTCCAGAGCCTGCAGCTGAGGGTCACAGGCCTGTATTTGAGTGCCGGAGATTTAAATTTCCCATTGGATTTATGGGCCTGCTTTCAGGGGAAATCCCGATTCCACTCAAGTTGTTAGGATTTTGCCTCCGGCTCCTACGCCCACAACACAGAATTAAACATGAGATTAAATATTTGCATGTGCTGAGCAACCAAGAAGCCATAAAGAAGCACATCTAATGGTCCTTGCATCAGGATTTTTGCCGAACTAGTTTCAGCTCAGTTCCCTGGTCTGAATTATCACATGGCACAACCACTTCGGGGAGTTCACGGGAGGCAGCAACAGGCAGGAGCTGGCATGGGAGCAAGGAGCAACACAGCCTTTGTGACAGCAGGATCCACACTTGGTCCCTCAAGTTTAAGCAACAAAACACAGTCAAACTTTAAACACATATTTACAGGCAACTGCTGATAAAGCCACGTGAATCGTGTAATTATGCCCCTTCCTTATTTTCAGTACATTAAATATCCATTGCTTGTTGTACTCCTGTCCTCTTGCCAACTCAAACTCAAATGATGGGTAGGTGATGGTGTTCTCCCCATCCTGCTCATCCACCATGCCGGGAGCAAAGCATTTACTCACAACATGTGATGGGGCTCCCCAGAAGGCGATGGGATGCGCTCAGCCTGTCTCCTCAGGTTTCTCTCTTCCCCCATTGTGTTCCTACACAACCGGGAGCGGGAGCAGACGAAAGCTGAGGCACGAAAGGCATGTGCCTAAGGCCTTGGCTTTCAGAATCACAAGGTAATATCAGAATCCAATGTTTTCTGGAGGGGAGAGGAAGGGGGGGATGCATCTCATGACAGGCCTACAATGGAGAGTTTTAAACTACGAGCAAGAACGTGGCTCCAGCCGTGTTTGTGGTGCCGTAACGCACTTGGCCTGCAGCAGCAGCCGCAGGAGGACAGGTGACATCCGGAAGGAAGACGCCTGGTCCCACACCTGCCCGTGGGCAGACCAAGTCTCCACTAGCCCAATTCCCTGCGAGGCTCCTGGCTCACACTTGTTTGTCCCTCCGGCCTTTTGGCTCCGTAATCCAGACGGGAGAAAAAAATAACTTGTGACATCCCCCAAGGACAATCCACCGGTCACACCACGGCGAAATGTCAGTCACAGCAAATTAAATCATGACAGAGATCATCCTACTCCTCTCAATCTGCAACGCGTTCCAGCACTCCTGATGTTGGCACTGGCCTCTCCAGGCTGTGGCAGGTTCCTTCCCGATGTAACCCACACCACCTTCACCCCACAGCCAGCCCTTCCACCCGAGAGCGTGGCCACGCTGCCCTTGCAACAGCACCACAAGTCACAAATGAGCTCTAATTACGGAGCCCGAGTTAGGAGGCAAGGCTCACGCATGCCAAGATCTTGGAATGATTTCCAAACACTAGGTAAACTTTGCCGAGATGGTGTTTAAAAAAACGGGATAGGGTATGATATAAAATAGCAAATTGGGAATCAGCAAGGGGGAAACAACACAATAAAATAATTTTTTCTGATTATAATTGCTCTCAAAAAACCTCATCCTGTACAAGAGCGGCTAACCATTCAAAGGAATATTTAATACACAGAAGGAACTATTAAGAGAGCATTTTCCAGCTCAATTCTTTCAGCTTGTCTACACCAGAGAACACTAAATTACAACAAATAGTGAGCAACCCTTGTGTGAACAGCATCTAGTTGCCCAGCCTGGTGGAGTTTACAACAGTTTAGAACACAAAATAAGCAGCGGTGACCCCAGTCCCGCCTGCAGTGGCAGAACTGTGTCCATACTTCAGCTTAGTGTGTTACAGTTCAGTAATAAATAACATCCTTAATTATGCTGCTGAATGAGCCGTAGTGAAAACTGCATGAAAACAGACAGCACCTTCTATTTTGAACTGCTGCTTTGATTGCACCTCACCTGAAGTCATATATAAGTCTCATCAATATCATAATCTTCTCCACAGAAACCAATTATGTTGTCACAAACTGAGACAATAACCTCAAGCGAAGAATAAACAGCAGGAGCAGATGAGTGCCAAAGAACCAGATTTTATTCTCATGCAAATATCCTTAAGTAGTAAAACCAAGATGGGGGAGGACGACTACAACCCCTGTGCTGTACTCACTCACTCGTGAGCATCTCCTGTACCAACAGATTGCAGCTGCTGCTGCCAGTGCTGAACAGGATCCGTGTTTTCCTATTACACACTAGAGTTTATGATGCTCAATATGAAGTGAAATAAAGTTTTTTATGTGGCACAAATACACTTTTGATTTAACCTTCCCTTGAAACCTTTTATGCACCTTTACAGAGTATTATATTTAGCTGGTATTAGGAAAAAATATTTACACAGAAGCAGTTGGACAAACAACTGCAAGCTGGTTGATATGCAAGTCCTTGAAAAAAGAGGTGATTTGAGCTGCTGCTGCTTTCTTCAGGCCAGCACACATGTTTTTGAAAAGGAAACCCACGGAGATGTTTATGAATCACAATTATTGACCTGTATCAGAATAAGAGACTTATCTAGTAGCTTTCTAAGGTTCATTGTTTTGGTGTAAGTGTCCATTCACATGAAATATGATCTTAACTGTTGGGCCTGGGCAAATTTCATGACACTTTTCTCAAGAGTTTTAACCAATATTTCAGTTGTATTCTCAACACTAGTAGTGACAGTCTGACAGCCTAAATATCCCCGATCTTACTACTTCCCATCTACTTTATCTGAACTATGACATGAGAGTTGTCAGCAGATGCACTGAGTATCTGTCACAATCTTTTCAATAAACATTCTGATTGATCAACCTTAGATCAAATAAAGTAACACAAGATGAAATAATGTTGATTGCTCCCTCCATGCAATGCTACTGCTCGTACTTCCCTAACCAATGTCCAGCACTGTTCCAGGAGAACCAAAGGCACAAGGGCTGGACGAACACCTCCTGAAGGATGACAGCCTTGGGCTATTGCAGCAGAGGAGCAGCACCCAAACAAGCAAGAGCCCAGAGAGAACGTGCTGACAGTAACTCACTCACTTGTAAGCCTTAAAACCCAAACAACCCTCCCCAAACCCCAACACCCTGTCATCTTAAAAAAGTAATAAATAAGACTGCAGAGTGGTGAAACACGGACTTCATCTATCACACAAGACAGATTCTTCTCTGCAGGAAGAGCCATTACATGATTGGGACTATGCACTGGGAAATTAGGGAAATCCTGCCATGCTTCCTTCTTCCACAGAACCTCATGACACAAAGTGTTTCCACAGCACAGTTTCTGTCTCCAAGAGCCATGTTCTGTCAGTAAATGCAAAAACTAGTGAAGGAGGTTCCTAAGAAGATAAGCAGTGACTGCCATGCTGTGGAGGAACATGCAAATAGATGTGGCTGAAAGAGTGGATTAACCGGAATAGGAAACCTGCTTTCCTGCAAGAGGCTCAGTGTGCTCTGACACACAGCACAGAACGCTGGGAGACAGTCAGCTGTGTCCAACGTGTGGGCAGCAGCCTGAAAATCCAGAGACCAAACCCAAACACATGGTAAGCAAAGGAAATGCTGAAGTGCAGTTTGCCTGTGAGGGCTCATTGCTCATTGTCATCACCTACAAACTTGACTTGGATTTGTGGGTAAACATCCAGGACTAACAACTAAACTACACTAGGCTAAGACTCACAGCTGCTTTGCTTGTTTTGGAATTTACCCATATATTTTGTTATATTTGTTATTTTCAGGAAGGAGAACACTGCTGTCCCTCTTCTATCTGGTCCACCAGTGCCTGCAGGAAAGTCGTGAAGTTGAAACAAGCCTCATTTATATTCTCAGCAGACTTTAATTTCAATGTGCTGTGAAACTAAGAGGAAGCCATCTTCTTGGGGACAGAACATACAATTCAATTTTGTTCTGAAAAGTGCACGCAGGATTAATGTCCATAATTGCACGGCCTGTACTGTGGAATGACAAACGCCCTTCCCACCGCTCTGCCAATGTGCTTCGATCCAGAAACAAAACTATTAACTTTCAGATACGTAACTCAAAGCTTGGATTGTTTTGATGTCGGGGTGGTGGAGAGCACAAGGATGCTGGAATTCTTAAACCAGGTTCAAACCTCAGCATTTGGTCTGGTTTTGTTGGCCAGCTCAGCAATGAAGGTAGGCCAAGCTCCTGGTGATAAAATCTGAGATCTGTCTACTCGTTTCACACACACTATCTAAGGAAAAGGTCTTAAGACTACAGCAGTTTTCATCAGCACTTTTACTGTCATGAAATAAAGAGAAAGCTTCTGTCTTGAAAAATGGCAGTCAAGGCGTAGTTGGGAAAAATTCATATTACTGAATATTCGTGTCTGTGGTAGAAGAATGACAATGGGGAGGAATACATAAATCTTCTCGTGTGATACCTGGAGCACAACAGTTGGAAAACAGAGATGTCTGTTCATTTTTTTTCCAATCCATTTAGATTTCTAGTCAGAGCCAAAATGGCTCTAATTTACCTGTTTGATGTATTAATCACATAAAGGCATTGGTCAGATTTCAAAGCAAGTGGCTGAGAGTTGATAAGAAGTGAAAATATTAAGTCAAAGATGGAAGATTAAGAAGGTGCTCATTCAAGTCCTTGCTATTTATAATTACTCCCTGAAGGGACACAATATTTCAAGTACAGCCTCTTGAGGTGAGAAATAATCTGTCAAGCCACCAGGCAAAGGTTTTAGAAAAATACTGAGGCAATAAGCAGTGAAGCTCTTTCATAGAGTCACAGAGTGGGTTGGGTTGGAAGGGACCTTCAAGCCCACCTAATTCCAGCCCCCCTTGGCACGTTACGTGTGATACACGTGCACCAAACCCTGGCACTCCTCGGCTCTGCACCGAGTTGCTGCACAAATGAATTTGTCTGGAGGACTAATGTGTGTAAGAGACAGAAACAGTGCTCAGAAAAATAAACAGGTCAGGCAAGGAGCTGCTTTCCTGGGCAGCACTGCCCCGGGAAAGCAGAGGCTTGACAGGAACTCCCAGTAGCTTCAACAGCTTTTGCTCCTTTGCACAGTACCCCAAGAAGCCTTTGGTTCTGGTGCATCAGGTTTTTTTCCTGCCTCCAAGTGTACTCAGCAGGGGAAGGCCTTAGTTTCGTATGTGTACAGCTACTGTGGGAAGTCCCCTAAAAAAACTATCCCCCAAACCTCAACTGTGTGGTTTTGTGTCTTAATAGATTTGTCAGGAGTCAGAACCGGGGTATTTTTCTTGAATGCAGTTCAGCTCTCTCCTACCACATGGCATCTACTATCCTACAGTGTAAAAGAACACGAATTATTCAAAATTATTTAAATCACTGATTCCAATCACAATTTAAATCAGTAAAGAGAAAAACAAATTTAAATTGATTTAAATCCTCATTTTCTTTTGTACTTGAGTTATTTTCTGGGAGAAAAGTAATTATTAGCATCTGATAACTATGAAGAAATGCCTGATTTGCAGTAGATTATGAACTTTATAATCAGGACTTTTTATCAACAAAAAGGATTCACAATACACACATATTTGTATATGCAAATCTCCTTGCAGACTACTGGCATTTAAAATTGTTGTTGACACCAAACAGAGTTCAGGCTCTGCTGTGTGGGATCACTTCAAACACCTTTAAGCTGGTGCCTGGCAAGAATGAAATGTGACAGTTTAAATCTCCTTTTTGCTCCTGAGCCACTTAGAATGACTGATGGAAAACTTATTTGAATCTCAACCAGAAAAATACACCATACAACAACTTAGCCAGAATCTCAACCAGAAAATACATCATACAACAATTTACACAGGATTATTTTGCTGTCTTATCTACCTTTATCTTTTTTATCCTTCCCAGATTTTTTTCCTAACACTAGACAGACTCAATTTTTACTTTAATTCTTAAGTGCTTGTTTTGAATTGTCAATATGTGCTTTCTAACACATTTGTATTCTCACAGGAAGTACCCTGAGTAGATCTCCAAGGCCTGGTCTGTCTTAGGGAATCTGGCAGAGTTTTCCCACTGCTGCTCCATGGAATGTTGCTTTCCTGGTGGTAGCCCCCGGGCAGGCTCCTGAAGCTGATGCTGGTTTGATGTTGTGCCATTTCTA
Source organism: Pachycephala philippinensis (assembly GCA_013397055.1). Lineage (NCBI taxonomy): Eukaryota > Metazoa > Chordata > Aves > Passeriformes > Pachycephala > Pachycephala philippinensis. The sequence goes on along the minus strand of VWZT01010703.1, from coordinate 147,359 downwards.
CGTGCTCAGATCTGTTTCAGACACCACTCTGGTTAAAACACTAATTGCTGTAACGAGTCCCTCACTGCTCCTGCTTCTCTGGGTGGAGCCAGCCCAGCGATAGCTATGGCAGGAATTCTTAGTAAGCAAGCAAGTAAAAACTGGAAGCACTTATTCAAAGGTTTTCAGGAATGTTCTTTGTCCACCTCACACCTCTCCCCCTGAACTGAAAGCAAATCTGATATAAAACAGTGCTCAACACTTCTGAAAAATCACATTGGTTTCAACTTAATCAAAACACTCCATTTTATGCTTTACCCCCTAATTTTTGCATACAATCAAATTTATTGTGTCCACTGATTCTTAGTCCATTTACTTACTATTTCTTAGGTTTGATCCAATGCATAATGTCACATAAAATTGGATCCATAAATAAAGGAGCTCTGCTGTTAAAAGATTTTCTTCTCTTACCAGCACTTTTAAGGTGAAACACCAAAAAGAGGGAAAAAGGTTCTGTGCAGGAAATGGCAGCAGACATGTGCAAGTGCATAGGAACATCTATAGGGTCCAGATCTGGAGATGGTGGCTAACCCCACTGCCTTTTATTATTTAAAACACAGGTTCATTCTCAAAATCTACCACCCTTCTCACCACAGCTGTCTGCTGTTCTTGTTGTGTGCTCTTTGATTCAGACTGTGAACAATAATCAGAAATCTTATTTCCAGCCTAAATCTATTTATGGTATGTTTATATTCACTTCTTCCCATGCCAACATTGTCCATTAGCTTAAATAACTCTTTTCCTGCCCTGATGATTATACTCCCTGAAGTCCTTACACAACACCCTTCAACTCTGCTGGGCCATGCTGAACCATCTGTCCTGCCAGTCTCTGCTCTCAAACATCACATCTTGAATATATGTGGTACACTCACCCTCACCTCAAAACTACCTACAATGGAACTAGAAAAGAGGTAAAAAAAAAAAAGCACAAATGTATGGGTTTTGTACCAGAAAAGACTGAACTGACTCGTGATTTTCAGCTTGGGAGTAGGTAAAAAAAATTACTGAAAGTAATGGGGACACTAAAAAATCCTTGACAGCACAGAGGTGAACAGAGACCTCATTCAAATTTCTCAGAATGCATGATACAGAGGGCATGGCGTGTATTTATGATATTAAAGGACAGATCTGAAACAACATAAGGAAGTACTTATCTACACAGAGCTTTATTAAACCGCAGGGGACACCGGCACAGGATGCTGAGAAGATCAAAAAGATCAACAGGTTCCACAAATTATTAGGTAAATTCACAGAGGGAAAAAACTTCTACCAGGGGACACTAAGCAGAAAAGATGAAGATATAATCTTCCATCTTAACGGGGAAGATAAGCAGAGGGAATCTCTGCACTTCTGCTTTGTTCCTACGACTCCTTTAATAGCAGTGACAGCACCACCAGGAACAGGACAGTGCTACAAGGGCTGTGGGCTGGTGGAACAAGACTTTCCTCAGCCACAGGAATCAGCCTTTTGCTCTGCCTCTCACAGATTAGTTCATATGAGTTAATCCTCCTTTTTCAGACATGGATGTATCTGTAGAATTCTGCAAAAAGATTTCCAGTAAAAAGAATGGGGTACAAACTGAACTGCTGTAGGACAGAACTCACTAATGACAGAAATCAGATGCTGCCATCCCAGAAGGTTTCTTTCAACGTGATGCCCACCCATGACCACCCCCACCCAAAAATGCAACAACAAAAATCCAGCCTAAGGGATACCTTCCTTTTTTTTCAATGATCTCTTTTTCTTCCTTCAGGTTCTCATGCCCTGGTACAGAGCTATGAACATTATTTGCATTGCCAATTGCAGGGAAACTCGTGTTTAAAAAACCCAGTAATCCAATCAAAGTTTCACTTTGTGGCCTTTACTAATTAATAGTATTCCATTAAATAAGAATATTACCATTTCCTTCTTATACGTCTCAGCTATCTTCTTTTAAAATCAACAGGTAAAAATTACACTGAGAAAGAACATGAACAGGCATCAGGGAAACAGCCACGTATTGCAGCACTGCTAACCAGCTACTGAAAATTACAGCTCCATCTCCTGCTCACAGCCAGACCTAAATATATTTGGACACTCACTCTCATTGCAAATGCAGTGGCTTTAGTTTTGTGCCAGGTAAGAGAGATGAGAATCCAGCTCCCAGTCTGCATTTCTAACTCTTCACAGAAGAGGAGAGTCCAAACATATTTTAGTTCTTTATAGCTGCTCTTCATAGACAACTAAAGATCTTTATCACGATAAAAACAGAAGGCACTGCCACAGAGTGTAATTACATGCTGCTGGAGTTGACTGTTTTCTCCCAGAAATAGGAAATGGTTCGAAAAACGTGGTTCCTGCTTGAGCCATATTCTGAGTTCCCTAAATAAAATACTATCCCTAATTCCTGTGCAGATAAATGGGAACTCTGGTACTGTAAGGGTGAGCAGCTCATGGGAATGGGTTTCAAGACTGGGCTTGGCAGTCACCAGCTTCCTGCACCAGGGACCAGCCACGAGTGGAAAATCAGGTTTAGGCCCTGCTCTCTGTTCACACCACCCAAAAGTCCACATCCCAGGGATGGGGTAGAATTTAGTTGGGATGATTTCTTGCTTCTCTTTAGTTGCTTAAGAACCCAGCATTTGACGGCAGCGTGCCCTTTGGAACTCTTCCCTTCGAACAGCATCGCATGGCAGGATTTGGTCAAAGGATGGACTTAATGATCCTGGAGGTCTTTGCCAACCTTAATGATCCATGATTGCAACTCCCCAGGTAACACTGAGCCCTGCACCAAGTGAGGACAGGCCACTGCTGCCCAGCCCCCGGCACAGGAACAGGATGGGGGATGCACATCCACAGCTGCATCCGCGCTGGCAGCCAGTGGGAAATGTCCTGCCTGAAGGTACATGGAGTGTCAATCAGCCATCAGGGCAAGCTGGTTTCAAATATCCACTCAGTCCCACATTCCTGATTCCTTCAACAGGCCTCAATTAGGATTGTTGTACATATCCTAAGACCCCTGGCACTGGACTGTTTTCTCTTACTTTATAGCTAAAGGAAAAGACAGGTTCTTGCTTCTTCTGAAATAAGAGTTTCCAAAGGGGATAAAAAAAAGGTGCCTAAAGGAGAGTAATTATTGTGCTAAATAATTATCAGTAAATTATAAGAAGTACAAGCTACTCAAAATAGCTCCATAAAGATGAGTAAATATGATCTGAAGAGGAGCCTATGAATCACACTCCATCTCTCTTATTACCACAAAATAATAATGGTTCATACATTTTACTACAAAACTTTCCACTGAAGATGCCAGAGATCTTTGTAAACATTAATTTCACTTCCCAGCCTCCCAGATGGGAAGCCCCATCTCCACCCGGAAAAGCTCAGGGAGCAGGAATGTGCCATTCACCTCACACGACACAAGGTGCTGCAGCAGAGCTGGGAACAGGAGCAGACCCCGGCCTCCCATTTTGTGCACTAACCACAAGATCATCAAATGTCACCCAGTTATTCCATCTCCTCACCAAACCACTGCTGATTATTACTTGCGTTTCTTTTCCCAGCGAGTCATTTGCTTTGTCAGGGAACTGCAGTGTGCCTGGCAGCCCCAAATGCCTGTGGGAAAGGTGGATGGAGCGACGCAGCACTGCGGGGCCACGGCACAGGGACGGGTCTCCCCTGTACTTGGTTAAATGTCCTGCCCTTTACACCTCATCCTCTCTGAAGTGGGGTTTGAGGTGAATGAACACGTTTCTTCCCTAAACCCCACCATGTCACAGGCTCCAAGCAGCCATTCTGCAGCTCTGTGCACGCTGCTCACGTCACACTCACAACACGTAAAAGAAAATGACTCGGTTTTAAAGGGAAATATTATTTGCTGCTTCGAAAATCATTCAGGTTATCAAAGGCATGTTCTTTCAAAAGCAAGCCAATGTAACCAAGCTCACCCTTCCCCAGCCTGGGTTACTTACACAGACACTCCCTGTCCCTATTCCCGGCATCTCTGACTTCAGAGTTCTCTCCCTCTGCGCTTTGCTTTTCCCACTCCATCCCTTTTCAGTACTTGCTTCTCTCCTAATCCTGCTCTCTCGCCATTTCTAGTCTCTTCCCCTCCTTTCTTTACAGTCATTTCCATTTTCTTTGAAATGTTTTGGCATTTAATGCTGGCTTTATTCTTCCTTCTCCATCTGCTGCTCTTGTCTTTCTAAATCTCTTCTGGAGCCTTCTCTCGGGAGAAAGCAAGAGAGATGTACTCTGTTCCATGTACTGCTTCTTCTTTCTGGATTTCAGTTCCCTTCTTTTCCTTTATGGCTTGGAATCAGACAATCCCCCTGTCCCTGGAAGCTGATACCAGCTACAACATCTCCTCATAGCCCCACAGTAGCTGGTACTGTGCTGTCCTGGATCTCCTGCTCCCTCTGAACACCAGGATCTCAGGGAAAGCACTGGGAAATATCTGCCATTTCTCCTATAAATGCTACAAGAGCAAGACTGCAGAAGGCAAAACTACTGGTAGATTTTACTCCTCTGCCTTGTGCTCAACATTTGTGGAATCTTCTGGCCATGGAGACTTGCTCCACCAGCTACAATCCATTTTCCAAGGGAGTTTCCCCCTCCCTAAGGGTTTTTCTTCTCTGTAAAATCTTCTATTTCATTATCAGGGCTTACAGGGAACAAAGGAGAAATAACCAAGCTTAACTACTAAAACTGCTTTTAGACAAATCTCCCCTATATTGTCTTTCCCACAGATTTTAATTTGGGACTCAAAGGCTCAGCTCTAAGACGTCTCTTCCCAGCCTGTTCACTTGGCCTCTGTTCCCAGGAAGGGAAATAGCTGGAACGTGGAAGATGACAAGGACATTTGCCAATTAGAAGCACAACAACAAATTTCTCTTGGGAAATGTGCAGCCCTATCTGCATGTGTACCTTTGAACCAAAACACAAGACATAACAAAAACTGATCACAGATTAAGCAAAGCAAATATGAAGAGAATGGTGAGAGGATTTTTTCAGCTATCAATTTTTGTTTCTTTCCAAACTTCAACCTAAAGTCTGACTTTCTGTAAAAGTTTTCCTTGTATTTGTTATTAACTGTTATGTTTGTTATTGTCATACCAATGGGAATGATGCCCTCTGAAAGTTTCTGCTTTCAGAAAGGCTGAAGGAAAATAAACACCTGAAAAAAACCCCTTGCAGCCAGCAAGATGGATTTTGCAAAAAAGGATAAGATTTAAGTCACAAAAACTACAAATCCTTTACAGTTGCAGTTATGTTGCCAATACACAGAAATAAAATAGAAGAAATGAAGCATTTATCAAGGTTCCAAAATAAAGTGAACAAGAACATTAACAAATGCCAAAGCTTATAAAAGCCTCAGAGTACTCAGATCTTCCCTTCTCTCACAAGCTCAAAAGAGAGTCAGTTGTTCCTTAGTTTTATTTTATATGTTTCACACACCACCTTTTCTCTGGCCACAGAGATTTTGCTTTATTCAATGCCTAGAATATACCTGACCATGGAATGAGCAGCAGGCATCAAACCAGTGGAGTGGAGAATCCCACACATATTTCTCAAGGTTTTCCACTGTTGTTTCTAAACAAATGTATTAAACACAGAGCATATTCTCATGGATTTACTACAAGCTAAAAGGGAAATATGTTTTTAACAAGATACAATTCCTCTGAAATGTGCTGAGCTAAAACCCAAAAAGGGACCAAGAGGGAATGTGATGTGCTCATCCTGCCCCACTCTCCTCTGGCAGTTCCATGTTTATGGTCTCCTACTTCCCATCTGAAAACAGCAAATTCTCATGACTGCATGTGCCAGAACAAGTTCACCAGCACAAAAAGTGAGAACTGAGTGAATTATTTTCCCTGATAATAATTTGAAAGGTATCTACAATGGTAACAACAACAGATTTTCAGATCGAAGCCTGATTTAAGCTGACCGACCCCTTCAGCATTTCTAAAGAAATAATGGATTATAAAACTAATTCAGTGAAAAATGAAAGTAAAAATAGAAGCGATGAGACATCTTCTAAATAAGCAAAGCTGCTTTTACAGCATGCTGAATAACTGGAGTGTGGTAAACATACCGGTGTTATAAATAACAACCAGCCTTTTGACATTGTTCTTTCGTTAATTATTTCAAATTCGTTATAAGCCTTAACGAAGCAAACCTCATGGTTCTTCTGCAAAGTGAAAAGAATTACTCCCATGGATAGGAGGAAAAATTAAGATATAAGGGCAGAAAACAATGCTTCAAAGTTACAGGGGCACATTGCACATAGCATTAAAGATGTCTCATAGTGTAAGAGAAAAACCATCCTCTAGTTCAGACGAGAGTGCTCCCTCAGTGACTGATTTGTAGCATTTACACATCATTTAATTTTACACAAAATACATCAAAATTTTTAGATTTAACCATAATTAGTAAACGATCAAGACATATGAAAGTTTTATACTGATAAGTAAGGCCCAAACAAATTCTTTTTAAATGGAAACTCTAATGATTTCTCCCTGCTGAGGCACTTTCTTGTTCTGCTTCAAGACTTAATCATAAAACCATTAAAAGTAACATTTTGTGTTAAATATGCTAGCAGCTGCCAACAGATAATACACAGCACTTTGTCAGATTATAGATAAATAAACACCAGACCAGGCACAACGATGGTTAGTAAGTAATTGTGTCTCATTACCTTTGGGGTCTTCTTGGGCCAGCTGACCACAGGGACACCCGAAATGGCAAGATTTTGGTCATCATCAGCATGTTCCTTCAGTATGTTCTGTTGCAAATGAAAAGGCCTTTATTAACCAGTGAAACATTTCTCCAATTGAAGAGTGCAGAGACCTACAGAAGACAACACACTGCTCTGATGACAGTGATAAGACCTCTGCAAGTTACTTTTGTTTCCAAACTTCCAGTTCCCACTGAAACTCTCACACCTGTTAACATCCAAGATGTGAAAATTCTTGCAAAACGGGCAGTAAAATCAGCCATCAATCACCTCAAATGTTACAGAATTCTTTAAAATTGCTGTGTCCAAGACTCGTGTCTTACCACTATCACCTCTCTTCCTCAAACTCCAGGTCATTAAATCCCAACTGACCCCACAACTGACCCCTTCTCTCCTAATCAAAGCTACAGAAGGCCTGAGAAGCACTGAGGCTCTGCCCCTGTTATTTCAGCCATCACAGGGCATCAGGTGTGCAGTCTGGAGCAATGCTCAGAAGCCTGGTCATTCAGGTAAGCCAAGAACAAAAATGTACTCTGGAACCTTTCATCTTTTTGCACATGGCAATCCAAGAGCCCATTATTCCCAGTGCCCTTCCTTCCCCCGTGACGGACAGGACAGAGCTGCTGGAATCCAGTTCCCTTCATGTGACCAGCTGAGGCATTCAGGTTCCTGAGTGTTCACTAAGAAAGGATCTGACTACGGACAGCATTAAGGGAAAAAGATTGGTCTCCCCTCCCTTCCACCCCCACCAAACCCTTTTCTTTGATGCACTGTTCTAGAAATTTCGTGAGTGGGTTGCACAGGCTGACACAGCTTCCACCACTGTGAATCACTCCCATGACCAGTAACTCAACACAGAGGTGGTAAAACACTCAGTGGTGCAGCTGGGAATAGTCCATGCTCGCCTCCCGTGACTCCCTACACGCTCACTAATTTAGCTACAAAGCTCTTCATTTGGAGTTCAGGTGGCTGAAAAGGAAGAAACGAAAACAAAAAACAAGTCGGAAGGAGGATTCTGCTGTGCTGCTGAAAACTGAAGGCCAAATCAGCACTGACAGGTTAAAGACCAAAAAAAAAGCTCCCATAGAACAAACGAAAATTGCAGGTTGGAAATTACCTCAACAGAATATTTAGGAGATGACCCCAGACAATGAAGTTCAGTGGTGCTGCTCCCAAGTATATGAAAAGAGCTTAATTAGCCAACAACAGGCAGCAGGCTCTGTCAGTCCCCAGTGCAGCACTCTGGTAATTAGTAATTTCACACACTATACAAAAAGAGCTTAAAATACAGTAATTGTTTTAATAGGGAGCGCACTTGGAATTCATCTGTAATCATCCAGCTAAAGCCCGGAGTGTGATGGCATGTTCCAGTCCCCAGGAGCCCGAGTTTGGATGAGTGTCCCTGGGGCTGACTTTCTCCCTGGAGCTCAGACAACCTGTCACGCTCAGCCCAATTCCCCAGCCTGTGCTTGAACGAGAGCTGTGTTAGTAACAGACAGCAGAGCCCCAGCACAGCGCTGCTCCTTCAGACCCCTCACACCAGCAGGGCTGTTGGTGATACTGGTGAGGCCGAAGGCAGCACCAGTGACCAAAACAAGCGATACCAGTACCAGCCCAGTTTCATCAGCCCAGTGCTGTGGCTGCACTCAGGAGTTTGCAAAGGTGAGGAGTAAAACCTAGCTTGCCCCAACCTGGCTGTGATGCAGAGTCTGTATTGTACCTGCTCCTCCAGTGCAACACCCAACAACTTTTACACAGGGACTAATCACTGGCAAATTAACTCTTGGCCGAGCTGAGGTGAAGTGAGCACCTCTTTTCTCATGTCCTTTTTATCTGGAGAGAGATCACTGCATTAACTGAGCTGTGACCACGTTCTGAGAGTTCAGTCCTAAAAACTCAGAGCTCTTTTGTATTCTCATTGCAAAGCCAAAATTCTCCAGAACAAGGAGGCAGCTTGAGAGCCATAAACAAAGGACAAATTAATCCCTTTTTATTTTGCTACTCTTAGGTTTGAAAGCCTGTAAGACAGAAAACCTTAACATTTCCACTAACGACTGTCAGAGACTCGGAGTTCAATGGAAAGCACAGTATATTCCAAGAAGTTGGCAAGGTAATGAAGGTTTCTTGTTATCATATGTATCACGTGAAAATATTATCCAAGGAGAAATGTAAAACTATGGCAGCTTATCATCCGAGGCAGCTGAAAACAACGGCTGTCTGCGCAGCAGAGCCGCAGCACAGCCACAGTTGCGCTGACTGGAGCGTCAAGTGTCAGCTCACAACAGGCTGGGGGAGGCAGGGTTTTGTTCACCTGCTTAAAAACAAGAAAAAAGAAGATAAAGAAAAGCCACGGGGCTCTAGTTAGAGTAACGACGTGATGCTCTTCCAGCACAAGGCGGCCCGATTCATTACACTTGAGGGCTGTGGTGACAACAGCAGGTATGAAGGGAAGAAGCTGATTAACTATGTAAGAATTCAGCTTAGCCATTAATTTCAAAAGCACAGCAAGGAACGACTCCCCTGAAATGCATTCAGTAGAGGGAGGTTTTTTTCTGTCATCAGAATGAGAAGGGGGTAAGATTTCTTGGCAAGAAAAAGTAAGAACATATTTCAGTAGATATCATCTGTCTTGCACAAGAATCTTCTCCTGCTGCCAAGGAGTTGCAGATATTTGACAACCTCTGTTCTTCAAACCGAGTTTCTTCTGCTCTAATGGACTTTCACAGGTCCTTCTGAAGAAGGGCAGTGTTTTTGCTTTGAAATGGGGAAGGTCTGTGGCATTAGTAAGAGGCAGATCTCACAATCCTGTTCCCCAACAGCAGCAAAGGAATTACCATGCTGCTGGTAACACAGAAATGTTATGTGCCAAAATCAGAGGCTGCACACAGGTGAGTATCCCTGGCAGTGTGTTTAATGTGTGTGAGCTGCACTGCCATAATCAAAGGGCTGCTCAGCTTTACCTGTCCTGTCATGTGGGGTGCAAACTGCACCAAGGGGTACGATGGTGACCCCTCTATTCTCTTCTTCATGCATAAGCCCACCCCAGCAGTGCTGCAGCCAGCAGGGATTTAATTCCCTGTTTGGGCTGAGGGAAGAACTGACCTGCTCTCCAAGTGAGGCCTGTTCCACTCTGCAAATAAGCCTCCCTTGTGCTGCTGCACTCCATCGATCACGGTGATAAATGGGTGCTCAATCTGCAGAGGCAGCAGTTGGCACTTCTGGATTGCTGTGTCCCCACCAGACAGGCACAGTTAGTTTGGAGCTTAGATGATGTGTAAGGAATTTACACAGGCTTAGTTTAGTTTTCAGTCTCCCTTCTCATAAGGAAAGTAAATTACTTTACTTCAGAAAGTCTCACCTACTTGACATTAAATAGCTGTATACAGCTGTGGTTGTATTTACCACTAAGAGCAGTAATCCAGTCACCCATCCTTTACTGTGCTCCTGCTCAGCTGGGAAAGCATGGATTCTTTGTGAGCTACCCCGATTAGTTCTGTGAAACTTCACATCACTGAATAAAATGGTTTCCTTTCTCCAGTTTAACTATCCATATCCTGTTTTCTGAAAACATTAATTATCTTCCTGAAGCACAAAGGCAGACTTGAATGTCATACAAAAAAAGTTCCTGAGTGTATTTCATTAAGAAATAAAAGTGCTACAATAAACGCTGATTTATTTGCTTCAGGAAGAAACTTGTTTAAGACTTTCCAAGCAGAGCAAGAGCTTTCAGACTTTGTCAGAGCATGTTCTTGCTATGCATTTGTTAAAAATAACTCTCAAATGGGTGCACTTAAAGGGTACTTCTAATAGGATGTATTATTAATACATCACATGCCCAAAAGTGGGGTTGCCCATGAAATAAACCTTGTTAATACAGCCCAATACAGTCACAGCATGGGTCATTTGCACGGCTCCTGCAGGATTCCTGCCTCCATTCAGTCACACAGCTGACTGGTGCTCTGGGTATTTATCAGGGTGAGGTAAAGGGGCCAGGCCTCTGCTCACTCCACTGCTGATGCTATCAGCAACCCCCCCACGTTATTACCTGTACAGGTTGGAAAATTAGTAGCAAAGTAAGAGGGAGCATGATTCAGTGGTCAAGGAGATAAATACCATTTTGGAAAATGGACTGTATTTCTTCCTCTGCCATTATGTCTCTATGTGGTACAGGGCAAATCTTTTAAGTCAAGTTTCCACAGGCTGTCATGAATTGCGTGCTCCTGCTTTTCCTCACACCTGGCTTGGGATCTGAATGCTAAAGATCAGAACTCCTGCTCTTCAGAAAAGTTAAGCCACTACAGTTTCAATATAATTAAAATCATCTTTTGCACATATCATTGTTAAATACACTCCCTGTTCTGTGGCACGTAAAGCCAGCATCCAAAATTACTTTTATCTTAATCTCTTTGCACCCCTGTGACAACAACAGCTCATCCATTACCACGTGTGGAGCACAGGGTGAGGATCCCTGGGAACCCCACGGGAACATTCATTCACCCTGTTCAGCTGAACATCAGTACCTGATGGAACAGCAAGGATGGAACAGCTGCATCCCTACACCACAGAGCACAGGGATCCTGCAAGGACCATTATGCTGGATGCATGCTCAGAGGACTAAAATCTGTCACTTGGCAACTCCTCCCTCAGCACACTCCATCTTTTGAAGGTAAAAGCTCTAAACACACTCACACACTTGGGTTTGATTATTTTTTTTTGAAGCTGAATAAACTGAATAAAACAAACCTCATGCTCTGAGGAGATCAGATGCTTTGGCTCCACTGCACTGCTCTCCACCACATCAACAGTGGCAGAAAGGAGTGATGGGCTGTTGCATCCAGGGTCCCAGAAGTAGATGGGAATGGGACACACTTTGTCAGGGGCTGCCTGTGACAATTTGCTGATGAGCAAAGAAAAGGCCTGTGCTGGGAATCCTGGGCTCCCCTCCTGACCTGGGAGGAAATGCACGCAACTGCCCCAAACTGCCCCCATTCCTTCAGAGCACCTGGGAAGTGGATTGTGCAACCACAGGGAGTTATGGAGGAAGATCTCTGTATGGGCTTTAGTTAATTTACTCTGCCATACTGACTCTTGCTCTCTGAAAATTGGGGGCTGGCTTATACGTGGGCCAATACTGTAAAAAAATGGGTGAGAATGTTCTTTAGTAGTTCTTTAGACACTGTTCAAGAAGATGTTTGAGTTAACATGGTTTTAAAAACGTCTCACTTTAGCTAATCAGTCACAGACTGGCCAAACATCCAGAGGTGATTCCAGAGGAAACAATCCTGCAGCGTGTCTGATGTTTAGATGTGGTCATGGACTCTTTAACCAGCAGGGAACCATCAGTATCCAGATGTTGGGCTACATCCTGATGGTTACAGCATGTGCTGGCAAGGACAGAAAGTTTAGAAGCAGGCAGTTTTCAAAGGAGATGGAACATCAAGCTGCACACAATAAACTGGCAGGTGCTCACTTAATACCAGTTACAGCACGGGATCACCAAAAAGGTGCTATTGGCCTTTTTTAAAAATGTCCATTTGTAGTTCTGCATCTCTATAGTCAGTGCATCTACTGCTCTGGAGAGGAGTAAGAAAACAGATACTCCCACACTGAGCTTTAAGCCAGATTCACATATGGTACCTTGCCATGTTCTAGGGAGATGTCTCACAGCACTCTGGAGTATGTCATCAAAAGAGGGAGCAGGATCCCACTCGGAACATCTGCACCAGCCATTACATGTTGCACCCCTTTCTGGATTTTTAAGTGAAAATTACTCTGTGCATCAAGCTCAGAGAAGTAACATGAGCATTCTTTCTGCTTCAACACAAATTCAGCTCCTGGTCTTTAAGCTTCATTTTGGTTTCTGATTAGAAGATGACTTATCCCAGAGCAAGCTCGTGAATCTACATCCACAACTTTGAGCAGGTGTGTCCACTTTCATGTACAAAGTGGCTGATTTTGCAAGAAGAGAATTTCTGAGCTCTTGTGGTTTACCAGAACGAGTGCAGTGTATCACACTTCCAAGCTCCAAGATCAGGGAATCTGGTTCCACTGCACACTGCACATGTTCTGCCTTCTTTAACTGGCTTTGAAGCCTTTCTAAGCAGCTGTTACACCCCTTGCACTAAAAAAGTACAAGCTCCCTCCCCATTTACCACATAAACATGTGTTCTTCCCCTCAGATTGTGCCTTACAGAGCTCTTGTGTATAGAAAATACATAACTGAAGACCCATACTGTTCACAGACTGAAAATCTACAGAGAACTTGTGTCATTAGTGAGCACTCACTCCTCACATCTCCAAAACCAATATATTGTACCAGTGGAGAATAATTATCAACCTATAGAGGGCAATGGAGGAAAGGAAAATGAAAAAGGTGAAAGAAAAAAAAGCAACTGGAAGTGTTAGACAATCTATCTTCTAAGCTGCAATCAAGTATTTACATTTTGTATGTGTCAGCTAATGAGGTGTACGCCAGGGGGATACGAGACCAAAAAGGCTGATTAAGACTATAAATATAAACAGACTTTTTGAGGTATAATATTTACATGTGGAACATAACAAGTGCTGAATTATGAGAGGATATAAACTTTTGGCCACTAGTGTGTCAGTCAGAAAGGACTGTGTCACTTAAATCTGGCTGCAGGCAGGAGCCAGAGACAGCTTAGGTTCAAGGAATTGTTTCCCTGTCTGTGGCACAGCAGCCTGACATGAGCTGGTCACCACACACAAGCTGCCACCCCTCTGCAGCAGAACTTTGCTTTCTGCTCTCCTGCTGACTTCTGTGCCCACAGAGCAGAGTTTGTGTGGATCAGCAAATTATCACACCCACCTTCATGTCCTCCAGGAGAGCCTGCGGGTCTTCAATGCCTTCTGGAACACACTTCTTGTTCTCTGGGAGAGATTCAAGCTTTTCCACCAGGGCTTTTAAACCCTTCAGTTCAAATTCTGTGAGGTGAGTCCATTTGGTTGAAACTTCTGTAGCTGGAGACCCCGTGGGTGTTTTGGGATAGTCCGTCGGGGTCGTTGATTTTACGCTGTCATCTGACTCATTAGACAAAGTTCTTTTTAGGTACCTCATCACTGTGGCTTTTTGTTTCCTCCCTGCAGCCTCCTTCCCTTCTGAGTGTGTGCTGTTGGGTGAGGAGGAGCCATCCACCAAGGATTTGGAGTTCTTATCCAAGCTGTCATCCTTCTCCTCCTGGAGATGGGCATCACAAGATTCTTCATCCATGTCTAACCACGAATCTGATGAGTAGCTGTCTGTGCTGCGTTTTCTTTTTGCATCTGAAAGTTAGAAAAAGAATGCTGAATTTTTACCCACTGTAACCTCACAGCTGAAGCACTTCTGTACCACTGGGGCCAGGTGCTGCCTATTTCAAAGGGCACTGGAGAATGGTTTAGTGAGTATGTGACAGGAATGGGCTTTATTCAGCTGATTTTTAATTTTTTTTCTTTGAGGGGGGCGCTTGTTTGTCTGTTTTAATGCTGGTTTTCATTAACATCTACTCAGTTCAAATGACTGGGAAACATTTAGAGAAAAATTATGCTTTCTTCAAAGCTTCAGTCCTCTATGCCTTCAATTAGGAGTAGGCAGAGCTCTTAAGTCACACACAATTAATTTTCCCACAAATCCGAAAAAGACCAGATTCGGCAGCTTTACAGCTTTAAGAGGAGAGTTAGCACAGAAGGAGGAGGGGGAAATGATGGGAGAAAGCACGTTAAAATGCTGTACATCATCATTCTTCCAGGAACCCTGCACAGCACAAAATCAACTCCTCAATACTTTTCCTCTCTGCAAGCAACTAACTGTTGATAAAACAAGAACCCCCGGTTGTTAGTGCATGAATACTCATTGCTCTTCTGAGACAGAGGATTTCAATTGTGCTTATTTTACCACAAGAAGACAAAACACACTGAGAAACACAGGGACTGTCACAGCTACATGCTACTGGTTTTCTTAATGCCATTCCCAATACATTCTAGGTACTTCTCAGGAAAATTTAAAGGCAAGCTTCTGAGTCTAAAGAACTATTAATCCTAATTTCCCCCTAAGAGCCCCAGTTGTTACCCAACTCCGCGCAATCAAGCAGTGAAAGCAATGTAGGAAACCAGTGGCCATGGTTCCCTCAAGCACACATCTTTTCTTATTTATTAGACACAATTTCCCTTACTAAGTGAACAGCATTGAATGCAGGCTAGCAACAGCAGGAATTTCTGCGGAAAATAAAGTTAACACTGGCAACACCCAGTTAAGTCAATGTGAATTTTATTACTGGCTGAAATGGGTATGAGATCAAGCTACAAACAAAAACACTCTGCGAAGGAAACAGAAGTCACACAGAAAAAGTGAGAGAACAATTAATGAAAAGTTCCTTTCACAGCTTCCACGCTTTGCAGTGCAGTAGCTTTGGATTAGGACAATGTGAACCATGCTTAAGGAAGGATTAAATGGACATTAATGAGAAAGCTCAGCATCCGGTTGTTAAACAGGGAGGTTCAAAACAAATGCTGGAGCCCAGTTCCAAGCTGGAGAATTCCTCCTGATCACAGAGGAGCTCCTTGTCTCGTGCACAGTCTGTACCATCCTGTCACAAGCACACTGCTCAGCTGGGTACCAGAGATGCCACAGGCAGTGGCAGTGGCAGAGGGCAGCTCGCTCAGCCTGCCTGGCTCAGGCTGCTCAGCTCTGCAGTTCCCAATAAAAACCCTGCAAGGCCAGGTCAGCTCTGGGTGTTACTGCCCCAGAGATACGAGTTGGTCACCTCACACTTCTCAGGGCAAGTGTGCTGCTGCTACAGGGTCTGCAAACATCCAGCATCTCTGTCCGGTCTACTCCTTCAGACAGCCTTGCCTTTTTCCTCAAAACCAAAATGGCCATAAAATGACTCCTGAAAGGCAAGTTTAAGCTGAAATGCCTGTGAAAAGATGGCAGTCACAGAGAATACCAGCTATCAGCAAGGCAGGGTGCAGCCCAATCCAGCTCCATCCACAGGGCAGGGTGGCTTCCTCCCTGCAACCCTCCAAAAAAGCCTCACAGATTATTTTGTGTGCTGAGGTGGTGGCATCAGCACTCCAAAGCAGCTCCTCCTCTCTGCTCTGTGCTAATACACCCCCATACTTCTCTTAGAAAAATAAACAGGATTAGAAAATATCTTAACCAGAACATTTAAAACCCACTCAGTTATCCAACTTTTATTTCACACTGTTTTTTCCTTTGTCCACAGTAGCAAGCACACGTACCCACCTCAAAGGCTACATAATCAGCTTATGTCATTCTCCCATTTTACAACTGAGGAAACAGATGCTTGGGAGAAAGCACGATTTGCTCATTGTCACACATCAAATCTAGGGAAAAACCAGGAATCAGAATCCAGGCTCTCGGATCCAGGGCTGGAGCCCCTTCTCTGAGCCACACAGCTTTGGTGAGCTGTTTTACAACTGACTGAAGCACAAAGCCCAGCCGAGATGGGAGAAAATGCCAGTGATCTGGCATCAAACAGGAGAGGGTGAAAGCAGATACACATCCCCACGCTGCCAGGACAGTGTCACTAACAGAAAGTGGTATCAATCTGCACAAAGAAAATCATGTTTCTGTTCTCCTATGCTGCAGCTCTGCTGAACAGGAACTAATGGCTGTAACTGGGGCAAATCACAAGCGTAAATAAGGCCTAAAGAAAACGAGGGAGATCACGTTATGGAGGTGTGAATAATTTACTCCAAGTAATGCTCTGGTGTGAGGAGAAAAAGCTTCCAAGAGAGATCTCCACTTTTTGTCTCTTGCTCTCATCTATGGAAACAAAAGGCAGGAGAGGAGTGGAGCACCAGAGCGTACTGGGGGCCTGTTCCCAGGAGAAGGCAGCACACGGAGGGGGGCCCAGCAATTCCCTTCTGCCAGCTGCCACCGGCTGTGGGCACGGGGCAGCCCTGCTGTGCCAGCCACACCTGGGCACGGACCGGCAAGCACAGCTCACATCCCACCCCAAACAAACCACCACCAAAGCAGTGCCCTGCTCTCTGCATGCCTGGCAGTCAGCCCATGCCTTGCTTAACGTTCCCCTTGGGCACAGGGCTTGCTGCTAACCTGGAGTGTACCAGGCTATTCTGGAGCACCAGGGGATTACAGCGCTGGTGCAGCACCGGATTAAGAGCAGGCTGCTCTCAAAACACAACAACTGTCTGCTACTGCTGCTAAGCTAAGAAAAAAAACTGCCAAGGGAATCAATAATGGAAGGATAACTTCAAGGTGAGGGAGATTCAATTTTGTGTTTTCAAGTGTTTTGTTGTAATGCAACATGCCATGATTTTTATTTATTTATTTCAATGAAAACACTGTCTGACAGAGTTACTGTGCTGTGAGCTGAGGCCCTACATAAGCATAATCTGCATTTACTTTGTTGAGAAGTGCATTTTAAGCACTGTATTACCAGGGCTTCACTGACTTGGAGGTTTCTGGTTTATAAAGTCTCTCTGTGGGAAACGGCTCCTGCTCAGCTCAACTGCGTTTCTTCTTCTGAATCAATGCACCAGCGAGTCCCAGGTCTGAACCCCAGTTTCAGAGCCCAACCCCAGTTGGGCTCCCACACAACTTAGTGCAAAAAGACCTTCACCCCCTTCATCTCAAAGCAAATAAAACCAGCTCATACAAACCATTCTGTGATCTACCTCAGTGAAGAGGTGGACCAGCACAGACTTGACCACAGGACAGAGCATTAGAAATCTTTTTTTTCTATAGCAGTTCACTTCCCTGTTGTTCTGGGCAGATCACTTAACTTTCCCCACAGTTATCCACTCGTACAACAGTAATTATACACAGTTTCTTTCCTTGCTGAAAAGCAACTTACTGTGTTACAGAACTTAAAAGAAAGGGATGGGGGTCAGGCATAATTATGAAACCTTTCTGAACTCTTTAGAACAGTCCAGTGTGTAGTGTCTACCTCGCCATTCCCAGCTCCCAACCCTGACACTGTGACTTGGGAGCAGCAGTTGCTATCAGTCTGCTAAAGACAGCAGTGACATTTTCATTAGCAGAAAAACCCTGAGCATACTGGAAATGTATCACTGCATGGAGCACCCCACACAGGAACCACTCAATATACTCAGGTACCTGTCTATCATAAGCAAATCTATTCTATCCCCTGAGAAGGGGGAAAAAAAAGACATGGCTCCTTCACTGTGCCAGAGGGCATATTTTCTATATCCATCAGGCTTAACATACAGTTAGAGCCATCCTGTTAAAATTTTAGCAATGGGAGTCTTCAAAGCTGCAGGCTACAGAGAAAGCACGTCTCTGATAGCCCAGGATCTTCTCCCAATTATTCTTTGTCAGCTCACTCTCAACATCCATATCTCACTGAAGGTCAACTGTGGTTGAAAACATCCAGTACAGACTCATTCATGATAACAGTAAAAATAATGAAGACATATCCACCCCGAAAAACAGCGCACATTCAAATCTAGCAGGAAACCCAAACAGGCTCCCTTCTGATTTCAGCTGGCAGGACAAATGTCCCAGTTGAGAGAGACAAGCAAAAGAAAAGAGAAAAAGAGATTGTGTGCTTTTCCAGCAGCCTGTGATTGCTGTCATGTCGTCATTCCCCTGAGTGTCTGCCCTCCTGGGAGAGATCTGAGAAAGAACAGCCTCACACGCTGCCTGGGAGGGCACGGCCTGGAAATTCATTCTGGGCCTGCGAATGGGGGAGGAAGCCACGGCCATCAGCCTCCACCTCATTTAGAGCTGGACTCACGTTTTTATTTAGGGAGTGGGGAGACTCCAGGTTTCAGCCATGCCTCCGCAGAGGTGGGGTTTTTTCCTGTCTGAAGTTTTGTGAGAGGAGACATTTAGAAAACAGAAATACAAAGAACACTATAAATTGCTACACCAGCATACAAGTATTGGACAGAGGTATCACAACACAATCACACAAATACACTTTCATGAGTAGACAATGTCTTGAAAGTCACTCTGAATTTAACAACCTTCATGTCAAAGCAAATAAATACTATATTATAAAAACACAGTATGAGAAGTCTAAAGACATTCTTAAAATCCAAATGCTGATGAACTCAGTTTTCTGTGTTCTCCAAAGATGCTCTTTATCAACACAGTAATTTTTTTTTTTTTTTAAACGCAGGAGAACAGAATCCCCACCAATTCTATGGAAACTACTCCCTTGTGAATCCCAGAGACTGTGGGCAGTGTCCTGCACTCTCTCTGGTGGATGTCTCCTCAACTAATAATCACTTTCTTAACTACAACCACTGTACCAGAAGCTACATAAGGAAAGAAAGCAGCACAACTCGAGGGTGAAAAATAGCCAGTTCTAGCACCCAAAAGGAAAGGCAGAAAGCAGACATTTAGAACAAATTATAACAAGGAAATTATTTTTTAAAAGTAGCAGAAACATTTAGATTATTCAAGAGAAATTTCTGAAAATGAATACAAGTATGCAAAGAATTTTTTCTTAAACCAAGAAGGACAGAAGACAATTAAATCTACTGAGGGGTTTGAGGAGAAGTTAAGTACTTTGCTTCATTACTCTTTAAGGAGAATAATGGGAAATTCTTTGTCAAGGGATACTCCCTCATGGGAAATCAAGAAGCTGCTTGCAGATATAGAAGTCCCTAAGGAACAGACAATTTAAGGACCTTTGCAGCTCCGAAGAAAAGCTTAAAAACAAAGAGGTAGGGTTTGGAGCACTGGTGTCTTTAGGATATCCCTTCCTTCAGCAAGTGAACGATATCAAGATACAGACACCACAGAACAAACCAGTTTAACTCAAGGGTTACAGTTCACAGAGATTCGAGTCAGGAGGCTGGACACAGACCAGTTAAAAGCAAAGCAAAACAAGCATTGGAAACACTATTACTCACACAGCTTTATAAAGGTAAATAATGTACCTTTACTGCTTTGAATTTGGCAAATGCCAAAGCAAAAGATCCAGCAGTATAGCAGACCTGGTCTTTTGAACCACAACCCCCACTAAAATAATTAGTTTAAGGTTAAGTTTCTGCCAAGAAATAAAAACAAAACCCCAACTTTCTGACAAAACCAAAGTATGCCTCTGTCTCTGCCATCAACTGAAGCCACCATAGGTCACACGACCCTGACAAAGTCACCACCGAACCCTTTTCCAACTAGCCAGGCTGCTTTTCCTGAAGCCTTTGCAGCTGGCACTCTTTGGTCATGCAGAACAGTCCTGTTCCCTCTAGACAGTGGACATCTATAGTTCCCAGTGAGCTTTTGTAGGACTGGAATATTTCCCAGCTAACTGGACTGAGGCACATTTCGTGGGGATCACCAAACCATTATCAGTAATTATGGAGCTGGCCTGGAATTCACACTGGTGATTTAGCTGGAAAAGGTCCCATCTCAATATCCTGAACCGTCCACTCTCCACATCTAATTTGTTCTGAAATTACACGTGGCTGATCTGGCAGCCCTGCCCTGCCTGCAGGACCAGCCTCTTTCCATGCCAGTAGTTTGGACAACAGGAGATTGTTCCTTATTTTCCAAACAATGCAGTTATCAGTTTCATCACTGCTTTCTGAAGAGCTGATCCAGAGGGCTAATTCATCCTTTCCTCCTCTAGGATGATCTTAGGAGAAAAATTCCTCTGCACACAGAATTTCTGCTTCACTAACATTTCTGATCAGGGTCTCCGAGCTAAAATGTGAAGCACCCAAATTCCCAGTGACCCCAGGAATTCCCCCTGGCCTATCTACACAGACTATTAGCTCCATCACATTATTCTTGGTCAGTAAAACTCACTGGAGAGTGACACCTGCCCATAACTTCTTCAATCCTTTCTACTGAGAACTGTGCTCGTAGGTGAACATTTCCCTCCTCTGTGCAGAGAGTGGGGCAGTGCCAGCCCTGCCAGGTTCACTGAGTGGCACCTCAGGGAGCAGGAGGCACAGAAATGCTTCAGTCCTCCTCCACGCTTAACAAGTATCAGTTAAGATTTAGTTGTGCTTGTGCTATTTTCAGCTATTCTGTGCTTAAAAGCAGAGGGAACATGGCCCACCACCTTGTTCCATCAAAAGGAGGAAAAAGAGGGCAGTTCAGCACAGCAACAACTGGATTGTCACACATTGATGCAAAGCTCACGCCAGTGCCAAGGTAATGCCTCAGGCACATCTATCTGTCTCTCCTCTGGTCCATTTTCAGCTCTTGTTGTAAAGGTTTGTTTGACCTCCCTGCACCTGGGTTACAGATCATGGAGATTTGTGTAGGTGTTTGCTTGGGTTTGTTTTCCTGCAGAACCGGAACTCAGTCACCAGAGAATTACAGGAGAATTTAAGGAAAAGAGATGAGAAAGAAAGAAGGTTTAGTGACCACAGCATGTTCTGTAGAGAAGCTGCTCTACAAAGGACTAAATATCCACCCCAGCAGAGCACATTTGCAATACACACATTTCTGGCTACTGAGGTGCTGTGCTGAACATGGCAGTAAATCCCCAACTGTTTGGCAGATCATCCCAATGCCAACATTACTGAAACCAAGGAACGAACACATCCAAAAATTATTTTTCTGGGATCCACTTGCTAAGGGAATGTTCAATAAATATAATTTGAAGTAGGTTGGTACTTCATGGAAATGCTTAAGAGTCTAAAATCTTCCCCACCCCAAAATAAAGAAACAGTTCATTAGAATTTCTCCAGTTCTCCAGTTCAATTTATAATCTGCTTTGCAGCAACCAAAGCAGCAGCTAGCCTGAGGTGCCAGCATCACTTCTGAATCTGCACTCAAAGGATTCACTCACCAATTAACATTGATTCTTTCTGGTACTCTTTGCTGAGGTGGCAGCGCTGGGTCACACAGGACACGTATCTCTCCAGAACATACCAGCACATTTCATAGTAGAAAGGATACCGGAATTTGGCGTGCACCTGAAAGCAAGATCAACACTGTCAGTCCTTGGGGAAGGGAGAGAAGTTTGCAGCACAAGGGCCAGTCATCATTCCCATCGTGTTATCAAGAGCACAAACAGTGGGAGGAGGGGGAGGGGAGAGGGTGGGAGCAGGGAGCTGAATGCCTCCAGCATACGGAATGAGGAGCCAGCCTGCCTGCCACGACAGCATCATTTCTTGGTTCACTAATTTGTATCCTCTTGGGGTGGTGGGAGAGGAGAGGGTTTGTGTTCTTGTGAAATCATGAAACTGATGGATGGCCCCTATGGAATTATTTACCTGCTGTATAAACATAGGGTGGTCACATACAGATGTTAGTCACTAAAACTTAAAGTAAAGGCATGGGTTTTCATCTCCTAAACACTACCACAGGATTTTTATCAAAATGGCAACATTACCTAAAATGAGTCAAGCATGAAGTTAATATTTTTCATTTGTGGTGGTCTCAACAATTTGATTAAACAAATGGACACACAAATTCTTGATAACTACACCTTAAAGTAAAAATCCCTTATGTGGTTTACCTTTTGGTAGCAAGTTAGGTTTTGTCACAGACAGAGTAAGAATAGAAAAGCAGGATTTTGACAAAAGATCCTGTCAAGCTGTGTACTTTTTCTTACATCTTAGACCTGTTGTTCTCACACAAAAAGCTGAATTCTCCAACACTAGTTATTTGTGAGAGTATTTCAGATTCAAAAGAAAACAAAGAGGGTTTCCTTCCTTTCCAACACAGTTTTCTATCTGTAGAAGGTCACTGTACAAAAGAAGGATCTGGGAAGCTCCTAAAATGCAGGAAGATACGTGTATTTGTTGTGATTTGTTAAAAATGGGTGCCATGCATCTTGCATGCACTTGTACTTACACTGTACACCTCTTTCTCCTGGTGGCACAGAAATCTGCATTTTGCAGGCTCAGGTGCATGCACTGCACTGGGATTACAGGAGCTGCTTTAAAACATTCTCTGCATATTCCCTGCTCCCTAAGCCCAGAGGTGGGCACCCACCTTTAGTGAAAAGCTGGACTGCACCAGAAAGGAGTGTTAGCTCAGACAAAAAACCCAAAACACCACCCATCTCAGATCAGCCAAAAGCCCAAAGTCTAAAGAGAACCACTAAGCCAGCACCTGCAAACTCCAATTCAGCTCTGCACAGCAGGCACTGTCCAAACACCTGCATGGTGATCAAAGCATCCACTTGAGCACATCAGTGACTTACTGGAATGCCCATATTTGAAAACTGTCCCCAAGGTCGACAGCCAAAGAACTTGCCTCTGTTCCCAGGGCACAGGAAATGCAAACACTCTTAGCAGTAAAACAAAATGTAACGAAGGGAAAATATTCTGTATTGTCACACTAGATGTATCACACTGCAGGATTAAATACTCCATGGCAATTCCCACAAGTTAAAATCTCTTAAATTCAACACAAATACAGCTGGCAAATCTGAACTGCTTGTTGCTACAGGTCATGCATCCAGCACTGCTGCACCTTTCCAAATGTTTCCCTGTGTAGTTTGTTACAAAGCAGACATACCAAAAAGAAGGGAAAAAAGAAAAGGAAAAAAAAAAAACAACCAGCCAAACAACCCCCTAAATGTGAGAACATTTAACCCCAGGGCCTTTTTGCATTGAAGGAAATTTTTCCTTTAGTTTAGTTATTTGTCATAGAGAAGAGATCAAGTCACTTATGACTATTAGGGAACACAGGGGAAATTATCCATGCTAAAATATATGCTAATAAAGGAACTCAAATTTTTCCAAGAGAGCACTGCAGGAAACAAAATTTGCAAAGAATTGACTTACAAACAGGAAGCCGCCTTCCACCCCTCAGCCTTCAAAAGGTTTTCAGCCACATGCCTGGGAATATTAAAGACATCATTGCTCAACATTTGTTGACAGATTCTGAGCTTCACCAAATTTAGTTGTTACCAATGTTAATTCAATGTGAAAGACAAGGCAGTAATGCATGCAGTGCTCCCATTATGTATATCAATCTTTAATATTCAATTTGAGTTCCTAATTGCCTCGCTATCAATGTTCCAACCCACAGCAAATCCCTCCATGCCTCTGTAATCCACTGTTTGCCCGAGAAGGCTTTGCTTTTACAACCTTCAGAAGGAAGAGCTCTCCCTACCATCTGTAGACAGAGATACTGTGCAGAGATCTGCAGGGCCTTCTGCCAGTAAAGAGACTCTAACAGTGCTTTAAAAACTTTTAAAGTTTGCCTTATGGAAAAGTATAGAGGAATATGCTCTTTATGATATCCCTGAACATTTATTAATTATAATGGATGTGAACTGCATTATGTGCATGTCCATACTCTTTCCATTGTACACTCATAGTCAAATGAACTCTTATGGGCAGGGGGGAGGAATGAGAGAAAGAAGGAAAAAATTAAAAATGTTCTGTGATGAGCTCGAAGTGTAATATCTGATACAGACACTGCCAGAGGACTAAATTCCCCACCAGCAGGGAAATACACTGGATCACCTAATAGGCATTTCCAGCTCTAACTTCTGTGATTAATAATTTACAATCCACTGAAAAAAAAATTTAATTATTCCTGTACAGCAAGAAAAAATCCTCTCTGGAATATGATCCATTTCTTCAGTTCAAAGTGAAATTATTTTAGAGATTTATATACCCCTCCAAAAACAAAACAAAAAAACCCTAAGCAAGCAAGACACACGTTTTCCTGAAAAAAGTATTAATCTCTTCCACAATGCCCATTAAAATCATTACAAACTCCACTTGTGTTTAATCGATCTAATCACAATATTGAAAAGCCATTTATGATTATTTACAAAATAATTAATCTAGCCACTTAAAATGTTATCTCACATTCCAGAAAACCAAGTGAACAGCAAACACCATCATCTGTGAGTGACCACCTTACGTGTATATTCCGAGTGCCCTCGTTCCCACCACATTCCAGTATTTTTAAGGCAGTTAAATTGAGGTGAATTGGGAGTAAATTTGACACATTCTTCCTCTTCAGTACTACGGAGCTGTATCACCCCTATGCCAAGTGATGAATCCCTGCATGGCATCCTGCTCTGCAGTTCCTCAAGCTGGGCTTGCAGAGAGCTAAACAGCTTGGCCTGTTTGACTGGCTGTTAATTGGCCTCCAGGAAAGCCAGGCTGCAAAATGAGAGTCTCTACGAACTGTAAGGCTGGAGAATATTTGTTTACCTCAATTGCACATTAGGAGCTGTTTCCAACAATAGACATGTTTTTTATTACTCCTTAAAACTATTTTTAAACGGCTACAACCCTCTTAAAAAGTCTCCCAGGGGTATGAGGAATTAAGCTAGAATAAGCATGACAAGTATATAAACTAGGCAATTTTATCAGGCTGTAAATCAGCATTACCATTTCAACCCTGTATTTATTCTTGTCTGAGCTAAGACAATAACAACTACACCTAGCATAAAAATGACTTTGAATATCAGCAATCAAAGATGATTAAACATTACATAGTAGGTTTAAACACAGTGAAACCTCCATAAAATTGCTGTGTGAAATGAAGAGGGGAAGCACACCTGTATTACACTTTGATTTGAGTGTGGCAAATTACTTTGTCAATCACATCATGTAATTTACTTCTGTGCCATACACAATGGAAAGATCAATACTGATGAGAAACTCATTTGCAGTGTGCTCACACTGGCAAATTTGGGTGGACTACATTGTACTGAGTCTGCCAGACCAGCCAGTGTATGAATGGAATTATTTCAACAAAGAAATGACAAAATTTGATTGACAAAGCAAATAATGTAGTACACACCAGAATCCTGTTTTGAAACCATTTCCCTTTCAAGATTCCTGCATGATATTTTTAGTTTGGGGGGGGGTGTTATTATTTCTAAATCACAGTATTGATTTTCTTGCCTTTTATCAAACTTCTGTATGCCTTAGCTGCATGGCTTCTATTTTGTTTCTGTCCAGAAATTCTTGCTATTCTTCAGCTGTTCACACAGTTCTGATTTTCTACATCTGCCCACGAGCACAAGTTTGTGAGCACAGGTACAGACTGTGCGTAACACGTTGCCAGCACACAGCAACATCCAAGTGCTGAAATTGTTTCTGTGAAGTCGTGGATATTCTGGGCTGTTGGCTTTCACTGGTCTTTTTTAAAGCACTCCAGTATTTTTGAAAGGAAAATGATAAAGAACTACACAGACTTCAAAGAAAATTTCAACAAAAAATGACAAGAACAAAGGTCTGATTTGGGATTTCCAAATGTTGCAGTGTCCCTTTCTCAATAAATGGTGACAGGACGTTTTTCAAGATGCAGACACCCAACTCCCAGAACCTCCTCACAGGATCAGGGTGCCAGTAAATTTGAAAAGGCATTTCAGTGTGACTGGCTGATAAGTTCCTAGAAGTTACCAAAATATTTAACTGTTACAAGGAGTTTTGCCTGCTGGCATAAAAAGCTTAGAAAATCAAAGCTGCACCCAGCTTCCCAAGGAGAAGGGCCTGACATGAAGCACGACTGAGCAGTTACAACCCAAGGTGTGTGATCTTGGGTTGCTCAAGTCCTGTGTGAACAAAATGTCAGTTTTTATTCAACTTAAGGAAAAAAGAGCATTTCCTTCCCATCCTCCCCAAAGACTTCAAAAGAAATAACTCATTTCTGGCATTGATCCTCCCTCCCAGTCTCCTCTTCTCCATTCTCCATGTGAGCTGCCTGTGCAAACATCCTTCCCAGCAACAACACACCCTCCCCTGCACACCTGCAGTGTACTCCCAGCATGTATTGCTGCTTCTTATTTACAGTCACTCTGGAAACCTTCCTGCGCCCAGCACCTCTGCCAGGCCACAGTGAGCCCCTTCCTGCTTCTGTCACAAAACTTTCCTGTCCAAGTCCCTCTGCACTTTCTCAAGACACTGGACACTCTCACCTGTTCAAAGCCAGGCTGAATCCACTCTGATCTCTACCTCTACTTCTGCTCTCTGCCACATTCCCTCTGTTCTAATTCCCCCTAAATTTCAGCTTTTGTCATCTCTCTTTCACTAAGAATTCATTTTTCTGTTTCTCTTCATTAAAGTCACTCCAGGAAACCAACTGCTCCCACCACTGTTTTGCAATGTGAAGATTACCAGGCCTTGTACCCGCTGGGAAGCCAGGGAGGCTGGGGGGAGGACACCCTTCCTCCCACTGAGTCAGAGATGTACTTCAAAACAATTTGTATTTGCTTCAGGCCTATGCACTCTCACTGCAAAGAAAGCAATTTGGGGTAAAATCCAAAGTTGTCCATTCTTGGAGCAAGAACTGTGCCTCTTGGAGAGAAGAACAACAGCCAACTGCATTGATGTCCACAACATACCATTTCAAGACTTTCTAGTGAAGAAGAATTGCAATTTCCTGCCATTTTGCCAGCCCAAATCTCCATTAACACCAGAGCTGGCACCTGTGTCAGTGGTTTGCCAGCACTGTCTCAGAGTGAGGCTTCCAAAATAGTCCCCATCTGGATTGTACACCCCTCTGGTCCATTTTTATGTCAGAATGCCACGAGGGCCTTGCACAGCTTATTTAACAGCCCACTAAAACAGTGGCACTTCCTTCAGACCCTGCTGCTTTATGAAACTCAAAGGATATGATGAGTAGGTGCCCTGTTTATTAACCAAGGATAAAACTGTCACTCCCAACAAAGAGGTGGCACAGTAACCTCCCCCAGCCTTGCCATCAGCTAGGTGCTACAGCCAGATGAACATCACAATGTTCAGATTAATGTCCCACCCCAGACTCTCTGTTCCAAGAAATTCTTGCATGGTACCAAGTCACTGTAGTGACTGCCAATTACAGGAGAAGTCCTTTCATACACAACTTCTGCACAGCTTTGTCAGTTCAGCTGTGGGCAGCAAAACCAGCCCAGTGCCAGCAGTTCTCCAGGCTCAGGTATCCACCCCAGGTGTGCACAGAGAGGTGATAAGCAGAGCGTTACCAAAAATACTGGTACAAAGGTCTGTAAAGTGCAATATGTTCTTGTGTAAAAGGGAAGGTGTTTTATGAAAGTTTAACAGGCAGACAAAAGACACAGAAGGGACACATCTGTGGGAAACAGATGAGTAAATCCCACTAAAAATAACCAACATTTGAAAGTCTCATTACTTCATGTTTACCTCTTGTTTCAACGACTCTGACACGGAGATCCCATCAGTTGTCGTTTGTCAGAAGGGAATACAAGGGAGAGACTATGACAGATCATAGTCACAAAGAACTGCTCAGTTAAAAAGAGAATCAAGTATCCTTACCCTTGTTCTGTCCTCAATTTCATAGATGCGAAGCTGCATGGGAACATTAAAGCTATGCAGGATATTTCCACCAAACACCAGAGAATCTACTGGAGTATAAACCGCGTGTATCCACCCTAGAGAGGGAAAGCAAAGAACTGAGAATGCCTCGTGCTACGTAGCATTACAGAGCAATTTATAACCAAATTTTAACAACCCCCTGAATCCCACTGTGCAGGGGATGAGAAGTTAAAGCAGTGAAAGGTTAAATGGGATGCTCACAGCCACACTTTCAGGACTAGTCATAGCAGAAGGGCACCTTGTGACGTGCAGTCTTGCACCCCTCTGTAAATCAGTTCTTCTATTTATTCCCCGAACAGTTACAGTGTTTACTGAGCACACGCAAGTTTATGACTCAACCACATCCATGACTAAGAAGTAAATTCAGTCTGTTCCATACAGTTGGATGTCAGACTGGCACCTCCAGCACGGCTGCAAACCATGTCAGCCCTGGTGCTGGGTCAAGGGTTGTGGAACTGGACTGAGGCACACCAAACCTCCTTCACACCAGCACCAGAACACACACCTTCAGAGGTAAAAAATTTCAAATTATTACCAGCCCTCCTTCAGAAGTGAAAGTTTCATTTCCTACGATCAACTTCCTGAAGTAACCGGGACATTGTTTCCACTGCAAGCCTCAAGTTAAGGGATTTAACATTTCCAGTACTGGAGCTGATGAGACTGTTCTGACCCAATCCTGCAAGGGACTGAATTCATTTCACAGGCTCCAAAGAATCTTCTATCACAACGAAAATCCAGGCACAGCAATTCAGGCAGCCACACACTACTCTTCTGCCTCTGCATTGTTTGCTTGGTGTGTCAGGAGCTGAAGCTCTGGCTATGCAAGACTGTAGCCTCTGATCTCTGCAGTGAAAAAGGAATTGATCCTGCTAATGATCTGGGACCCACAGAGACCTGACACTTTTTTCCCCCTTCTTTTTTAATGAAAAGCATTGCAATTTATAAACCAGCAGACAGCAAAGCAACATGGGGGGCAGTCAATTTTCTCCTGACTGTGCAGTACTTTCCATTAAAGCTGTGGCAGCTTTCCTTCACTTCCAGATCAGTGAGGGAGCAGGAAAATGCCATTCAGCCTAGAGGGTTTTCCAGCCAGCAGCCACAAAAGTGCTCCTCCACAACAATCTTTCAACCATAAAGGCCTGCAAAGCTCTATCTGAGAAGTCCTTGAGCCACAGCAGATGGCAGGACTGGGGCTTTCATTTAAGGGCATGTTGGGAGGAGAATGATGGGAAGAAAAATAAATCAGCACTAGAATTTTCTCCCTGGAAACACAAGCTCATCATTCTGGATACATTTTTCTGAATTTCAGAATCACTGAATGGTAGAGGTTGGAAGGGACCTCTGGAGGTCCAACCCCCTGCTCAAACAGGACCACCCAGAGCCAGCTACACAGAACTGTGTCCAGATGGCTCCTCAGTAAATCCTGGGATGGAGACTCCACAGCCCCTCTGGGCAACCTGTTCCAGGTTTCAGTCAATTTACAGGTCTGACTCCAAACACTAAATGTGATGCACACAAAACCAGTGGGTGGCTCATGGCTCTGACAGCTCTCGAAATTATTCCATCTTTCCTTCTCTGGTCAGTGTCATTCCAGTTACAGTGATCCAGCCTGTTTATTACTTCCAAATCAAGAATAACCAACTAGAGAGGAATTTTTTTTCATGTAAGGGTAGGATGGCAACTACACACATCAACACTATAAATACTTCACAGCTGAAGTAGTTCAGCACCTCACACAAAATGCATCAGTCTGTACTAAGAGCAAACTACTGGAAAAATAAATGGTCTTCATTCTAGTCTTTGGGAAGGAAAACAGATCCAAGGTCAAGGAAGTTGGGGCTGCTGCTTCCACTGGGTAAACAAAGATTTCTGTGATTGGGGGAAAGAATGGAAACCATGCGCTGAGGCAAATCTGAGTCCCCAAAGCCAACTTATCAGCTGGGTGCTGAAACACAGGGTTAGTTTGCGTGACAATCCACCTTAATTGTCAGGTTTAGAGATGAACAAACTGACACTTGAAAAAGTGAAATTATTTTCACGACCCCACAACTGAGTGGTGGCAGAAGACAGCTCAGAACCAGGCAGCTACCAGCACAACACTGAGGAGCTCTCAGTACCACTTCCCACAGCTGTTCTCTGCACAGGTGTCAATGTCCAACCTTACTGCAGCTGTTATTTTAGTGAAATGAACAACATAATTCAAAATACAATTTGTTATCAAATATTTAAAACTTAATTAAAAGGAGTAACTGAGCTGATTCTTGTCCTATTTGAAAGGTTAAAAGGAGATATCCCTTCATTTAATAATCAAAAAAATTAAATCCCATCAATACAGTTGTTCTTTGAGTGGGTGCTTCCGCTGAAACCACACAGTAGCCTTCTCCTACAAACTGTATTTCCTTAGTCAACATTTCACACTGGAGTGCAGCTGGTTCCATTGTTTCCTGGTCTTTGGGTCTCTCATCACACCTTCCCTGACTTCTCAACTCTGTCCCCACGAGATGCCAAGGGTTTTTGTGTTAATAACTGCTAGACTTTCTTGGTAGTAATCCCAATATTTTGGGGAGAAATGTGGAAGGATCTATCACTGGCTTGAGCCAATGCTCCAACAAAAGGTGTCCCAGACATGACAAACCCTCAACAGAAAGAATAATGAACACAAATATAGTTTCAAACATCTATTCTTGCAGAGCTGGTACAGTGCAAACTGAAAGTCTTCTGTAAAGTATCTGAAACAACCTCTGGTTCTGTGGAGAAGGTCTTTAATTTCCTACTTGCATTTATAATCGAGGACTAAACATCTTATAAGCAATTAGTACCTTCAGCTCCCAGCTGCTGAATTAACTGAACACTAGGTCCTTCAAGATGCAAGTATTTCTAATAACAAGACTGAAAATACTGCTGTTAATGACACAGCTGTCAATAGCAAAACCCTTTAATAACACAGCACTAAAATCCATCAGCGTTGGGAAAACAAAAATAAACGAGAGACCAAGCAACAAAGTCATCAACTATGAAGTCCTGGGAAGTCAAGTTCCTTCCCCTGCCAAGGCAGGGGTGATTGCCAGGCATAGCTCAGAGATCAGTAGGGCTGTGGGTACCATCCCCTCACTGCTGAAGTGCTGAGCTGGGCACACAGCTCAGTCCTGGGGAATCCCAGATCTCCTGCAGTTCGTGTGCTCCCACAGGCAGCATCCAGCACAGCCCCTCTGCAGGACACAGCCCTGCCAGAGGAGTCACCTGCACATAAAATAGATTTTGGCCACTCAGCTGTGCAGCATTTCAGTCACACTGCATCCCAAAATAGCTTCCACTTGCCTGAGGAACGTACGTGCATAATTGAAACTGCAGAGACATGAGCACCAAGAGGTGGATTCCAGGGACACAGGACAGAACGGGCAAGGTTAGACAAAAAAGACAGGAAAACTGATAAGGTACAAAATCCCAGCACGACTGGCACGGACGTTACAGAGGAAAAAACCCAACATGAAAATCTCTTGTTCTAATATTTACCAGGCTGTGTATGGAGAAAAACTGGAGGTCAGCACCAGAAAAGTAGAAGTAGGAGGAAAGAGAGATGAGCGGAAAACAGGAAACAGTTTCCATCAGGGTAATGTATTGTGG
The DNA here is from genome assembly GCA_013397055.1 of Pachycephala philippinensis. NCBI lineage: Eukaryota > Metazoa > Chordata > Aves > Passeriformes > Pachycephala > Pachycephala philippinensis. Next base: position 115,753 of record VWZT01010703.1, on the reverse strand, counting down.
AAATGAGCTCTGAGAACAGAGAAGCTTGGATGGCACATTCAATCCATTCCCACAGCTTAGCTACAGCACGACTCAGAAATAAACTGAGGAGGATGAATGTTCATTGAGACCATTTGCAAACAAAAACACCCATCTTCTAAGCTCCCCAATTACCACGCTTTTAAAGGGGAAGACAAGCCTCCAGAACAGGAGGTGCTGCACGTAGGGTTAACACAAAAGGACAGCCAAGGGATTTGCTTTAAAATCATCCACCACACCCCTGCCTCACCTTCACCTGTGCCGTTACTTTTTGCTGGATGAATTGAAGGTCTGTTGACATTTTAGATCGTGTCACCTGTGCTGAACAGCCTGTCGTGTCTGTTCCTGTGTGTCTGACTTCCAGCTCTCACAGCACAAACTTGCCACACAGCCTCCAATACCAACACCTCTGGAGCGAGTTCATCAGTTCTCTCCTCAGTGCTGCTTACACAAACCCTGCTACTGCTGCACAACCCTCTGTGTCTCATGGCTTCGTGCAAGACAGGAGGTAACAACCCACCTCTTGGTAATTGTCTCAAAAACAGAGAAAAATGCCACAAATTTAATTTTATCCTTAATGCTAAAAAAAGCTCTGGAGTAATATCAGAACAACTGGAATAAGAACTGAAAAAGTCAAAGGTCAGTGGAACAAGAAATCGTTAATTTCTGTCTGAAAGCCACAAACAAAAGCACCTACTAAATATTACCTAAAGCTACAATTAAATCCTACAGATGAGAGGAGGACATTGACTGTGTGTGGCTTTGAGGACCAGTCATGAACTAGAAGATTCTTGCCCGTGGGCGACCGCTTCCCAAGCAGCCTGTGCCCACAGCGGTGGTGCCGGAGCCAAGGTGGAAGCAGCCCGGCCTCCCTGGGCAGCTGGAGTGGCTCTGACACAGCCACGGCCCCATCCTGCCCACGACAGGCTCCATTCACCACGTGGGATAAATGGATTTGGGAGTACAGACACTGCACACTCACTGCTCACAGCCCTCATGTCAAGCCTCAACAAGAAGACCATCCGCTTACGGTTTTTCTGAAGTTGATGGTTTTTATTTCAGTTCCTGGCGATCGATCAGGGCTTTTTCCTTCCCAAAACAATCCTAGTGTATGAAGCCAAGCCAACGCTGAGCAGGAATTCTATTCAGGAGACTCAGAAATGCTCTCAGCTGATTTACAGTTATGAATTATTCCACCACTCCTAAGATACACTTGAATATTTAGATGTTATCATCTCTAGTAAATCAAGAAGGTAAAATTAACAGTAACAAACGTTTTTCTGAACAGTTAAAAGAAAGATATGATCTCATTATCTTTTGAATTTTATAAAACAAGTATTATTAAACATTGCAAACTTGTTAGAAGATTTCAGTGGGCTGCAAATTCCTACTCAAGGATGCAATCATCCATCTGAGAATAATGAAAAATAATATTAACTTATAAAGCTATGGGGCAAACAGCCTACAAGCTCCCAGCCAAAATCATGGTGCATCTGTTTCCATTAGTAACTGAACTGATATTCTGCCTTGTGATATAGAAGTCACCACACATCTTTCTGCAATTCTACAGCAACTTGGGGTGGAAAAGATGAAAGATATACGTCTCCAAAATAAAAAGTGACTAAAAAGATAACCTGAGAGTGGGCACTGCCAGCAAATCTCAAAAGAAGAATGACTGCGTCATAACAGTGCCCACAACCAAATCTATCACGGAAAGATCATGTTTACATTTTTAAAGTTAAAAATTTATTAAATTTGCCAAGTAGTACAAGTAATAAAGCGACTCTCAATCTTAAATTGTTTTTAAGAATTAGGCAGAGCTCTGCATTACGTGTAGAATCAAAAATCCAACATTATGCTGTCACCTTCGATCTGAAATCAGACACTCAAGACAAAAAGCCTCTCCTCTTTGATCCTCTCCACCAGTCTTCTTCATGTGGTCCCTGAGGTTCCAGGCATAGAGATTCCATTAATGTCAGTGGAAGCTCACAGAATGGGAAAAAGCTAAACAGCAACCAAAAATAGCCAGGCAGCTCTGCAGCCCTAGCACAACACCCTGCAAAAAAATGTACCAGCCAGATTTTAATAGCCTGTCATTCTCCCTGCTGTAAGGGCTATGTGCCACCTTCTGGCCCCATCACACAATAATCCATCAAACCCTCACTGGCACAGCAGAGGTGACCTAAGACCACACACTCTTAATAGGCAAAATCCCACTGATAGCCACTGAGACAGCATTTGAAACACTTTGAATCCTTCCAAATAACTGCCTACAGTCCACACAGAACATCTCTTTCTGTCCACTCTCCTTCCCAAAAACATTCATCTGAGAAAGGTCATTATTTCTGCATTTGACTGGAGACAAGAAGAACTCTGGAGCACTCTCAGGTCACCACAATAATTAAGAGAGACTCTAACAGCATGTTTCCATGCCAAAGGCCCTGAAGTGCAGTATACAGAACACAAGAAAAATAAAGTAAAACAAACAGCTTACTCCTCAGTGGAACACTGCCAGCTCCCAGGTGAAACACAACTGTTATAAAACTGCATGCAGCAACACGAGAAGTTTGAAGAAGAACCAGGAAGGAACATCACTCAGTTGACAGCAGGTTACCCTGTCTGGATTTTGATCGCAGGAATGTTGAATAAATCAGCACTGAAGAAGTCTTCTGCAATATCTAATGGCAGCCCAACATCTCATCTCTTCCAGGGACTCACATTAAAGCTACAGATTTGAAAAGCCTACAGTAAGACCAAAAGACCCAACCCAAGCCCACAGCTGCTCATGAGCCCACTGCCTCTGACCAGTGACAGAGGCTCAGAAAAAGGCTGTAAGAAAGAGAGGATGATAGAGCAACCCTTGGTAGCATCAGCCATCTCTTCCCAAAGGATCTCAAACCAGGATGTTTGCAAATTTTCTGAGACCAATCACACTGCAAACCCTGGAATCAACCTGTATCCACAACTTGTATCCACAAGTGTGGCAACCACCTTGGAGGTCAGTAAAATTGGTCTTCACGAAAGAAGAAGAAAATCCAAGTTTATTCATATTCTGGCAGACAACACCAGTGACAATCCAGAAGTGGCTCAAGTTCATCTTTTCGAGACATGCACTGATTACACTCTGACTTCACAACATTAACAGGCAAAAACATTGCAAGACAAATTTTCCACGAGACACTACAAGCTGGCTGCTTTTGTATGCACCAACTTTACATGTGCAAACTCCCCTGAATTTGAAGTACAAGTGTCTGCACTAGACATATATACACATGCATGAAAGAAAAGGTCATTTTTTGAAAGACAGGCCTGCCAAGAAATTGAGAGAAAAGCAAACAAGTTTAATATATTTCAAATTATGGCAAACTCTTGTAGAGGACAACAGGGAAGAGGAGAAAGACAATATCCATGTCAGAGGTCCATCACTCACAATCAAAATTACTTCTTCAGCAAGACTAAGACTTAAAAGAGCAAGTAGATTGAAAAAAGGATGGATTTTTGGGTATGCTCAGTTTTGAGCTTGGGTTTAGGTAACAACAGTGATGTTTAGGAGGACATGAGAGAAACTAATGTGGTGTCCAGAGACCAAGAGAGAGGGAAATCGATGCATAATGAATGCACCACTTGAGAAAAGAAGTGCAAGGAGAGAAGTGAAAGACAATTTACAGAGAATAAAGACTGGAGTGGAGGGTGAAGGGCAAGAGAAGGAGAGAGAAAGGTTCCAGTGAAGTTCTGCAGTGATGTAAAAGGAGAAAAATACTTACAAAGGAAGAAGCACTGAAGATATTAAAAACCTTGTTAACTGGCATTAACTTAGTGAGCCGTATTTCAAAAAGGCTGTAGAGGAACAGTCAGGATGTAACAGAGCAAGTGGCTTGTAGAAGCCAAAAACACGCGTCTACAGAAATCCTGAGCTGTAGAAATCTGAGGGATGCTGCCCAAACACTGGTTCTGTGTGTCCCAGCACAGTGATGGGAGATACCTTAACTACTTCTCCATAACACCACCACAACAGACTCCAAACACTTCACACATTCCCCCTGGAAAGTCATCACATGCTGCAGAAGAAAACTACAGCAAAAACAGTACTGGACAAGCTCTAGATTTGACTGCGACTGGTAAAATTCTGTTGTTTCCCTACTAAGACAATAACTGAGCATTGAAATTATTCTTTTTCTCTTCTGGATCATCACCGTTTCCACCTGAAGAGAAGCACACTCTATAAAGAATTTCCCTTCCATTTGGCATGTGAGTCGGACAGGCAGCATGCCCTGTCCACCGTCCCAGAGTGAGACATGTTACCTTGATGAAATTTTATCTGTGGTGAATGTTTACCATATGAAAACTTTACATATTAAACTTTGCCCGTGCTAACATACAAGTGCAAATATCCTGGGGCACTTTCTCCTGCATAAGGACAAGTTCACTCCCATCCTGGGAGAACAACAGTTAGATTTCCACAGGAAAAAAAATTTAAAAATCATTCCCTGACACTGGTAGCAGTTATGGCTTCTTCCCCTCTTGAACCTTCAGCTGGCTTACATCTTGAATCTAATCTGGCCATAAACCTCAGAATGGCATGATGTGTGTATTTCTCAATCAACAACTACGCTGACACCAGTCACATTAATGGAAAAGGCCAGGTTCCTAGCTGATTTTATCACTTTACCACAGACTTTGGCAGAGTTATCATCCTTGACTCACCAGTGGGAACCAGTAAAGTGGGAGATGAGAAGCTGTAACGGTGCATCGCTCGTGTGGAACAGCCCTGTGGGGCCACCAGGGCACAGCTGGGCTCCTACATGAGTATCCCTCAGAATCCCAGCTTACTTTTCCCCTCCCCAAAGTTAGGAGGAACTCCTAAAATGCTGCAAAATGCACCTTGGCCCATAACAACTCACTGTGCTGACAATACTGGGCTCACTTCCTCCTTGATACCACAGCTGGGATCACGCTCTCAGTGCTCTGCAGGGTTACAAACACCAGTAGAAATCTACTGGTTTAAACTTAATCCTGAAAGAATGATGGCAGTGATGGAGAGGAAAATACCCTGAGGCCCTGGTGAGCACTATAATTATGCCTTCCGTAAGAATGATCCCCATTCTTGTCCAAGTGGTTTGTACTTTCGGGGATTTACTGGATCTGCTGCTGATCCCAGATTCTCAGACAAACCTTCCATTTCCCAGCAGCCTGTGATTTCACTCCCTCACTTGTCTTCTGACAGTCTTCTCTACCTACTTCACCATCACACTGCTATGGCGTAACAGCATTTCTAGGACTATTCCCAAAAATCACTTGAAAACAAGAGCAGAGCAGGGTATTTTATGGGAAAGGCCCTTTGCTGAAATGTTCCCCATTCACAGCCCAGCTGAGCACTAATTCCTTACACTTTCTGTGACCAAACCTGTAATTAGAAGGTATTTCCTCATGGATGAGTTGAGACTGGTCAAGGGTTTATCAGGCTCAATTGAAAATACAGGACACGCTGGTTTTACAGACACCCATAAACAGAATCTAAACACTAAGAACACTTCTAAAGCACATAAAAACCACTTTCAAACATTAACTAACATGATATGTGCACAAACCAGAGCAAAGAGGTCACAGGAATTGACCTGTTTTACACAGCTATGCTCAATTCACTGACCTGGAACAGCCTTTAATTAGGCATTTCCATACTCTTAAAACAAAGGCAGAAATAATGCCCTTTCACATAAATAAGAGATTTGCAAATAAGTTTTCCAAACAAAATACAGCAGAGTAAAAACCCTTGAATCTATGAGGTGCTTACAGAGAAATTATTCATAAATGCCTTTCTAATCTGGCATGGAGCCTAAAATGTCTGAGTATTGGCATTTCTGTACTTGGGGCTTTCCTAAGAAAACAGAAACTACAGTCAAAAACCCATTTGGAATCACTTTGTGTCAGCCACCATGTTACAGCTGTGTCCTGTCCAAGCTCCCACAACCTGCAGTGTTCCAGCTGCTGAACATGACTAAACTGACATACAGAAAGTCTTACTTGTAGGAGGCTTTTCACAGGAGGATGGAGATAAACAGAAGATGCAGTAATGGGATGGAAGCAAACAGCACAGCCACTCTCAGACACCCAGTTCAAACAGTAACAGCACATGCTGACCTGTTTCAAGGAAGATCTAATTCCTTTAACGGATTAACTCCTCCACCCTCAAAGTCATTCTGCCTGTCATCTCCCGGGCTGATTCTTACCAAATACTTACAAATGTGCACATTTGTGGCCTTCAACTGATCCTAACAACACTCCCCAAATGAGAAGAACGCTGTCCCTGTCTCTGCATGACCTGCATTCTCTCTGTTTCTAGGGTTAAAAAATAATAGTCTTGTCTCCACAGACTAATTAATTCCAGAGCTGAAAAACTACCAGCCTGCCTTTCTGTCATATAGAAAGTCTACCTATATTTATTTCCCTGGTAAGATCCAATAGACACAGGCAATGTGTTAAATTACTCTAAACAAACTTACGGTCCCATAATAGTCACGGAAAGCAAAGTCTGATATCATCTTGAAAGAGGACTGTTACACATTCCACCATCCTTAATCCAATTTAGGCAGGAGCAGAAAGGGCTGAAGCATCAGCCTTCAAAGCAGCAACTATTTGGTGGCTTTGCAAGATGAGCCTGGATCATGCAACACAGCTACTGAGGTGGGCAGCAGTGTAAAATTGAATGTGGCTGGGCTGCTGGAAGATGTCCAGATTCAGCACCATCTCCATCAGCAGAAATTCTGAAGAGTTATAACAATGAAGCTGTTTCCCCAAGAAGCAACCCTGAGGGAGCATAGCACCTGCTCTTCCATGGACTGGAATCTCTCTTGAATTCTACCAGGGAATCAAGACCCACCTCTGGCTACAGATAGAGGCAAAGAAGCAAGTTACTGAACTGCAGGTGAAACCTGCCAGAAGAGATCACAAAAAGAGAAAACTGTCTTTCCCAGAAAGCTAACAGCAGCTGTCAGTACAGCTCTGATGAGAAGCAGTGAACTGACAGCTCCAGAGGCCCAACTCCTCCCTCCTTTCTCCCAGTACACACAAATGATCACTGCACACACTTCCTCACAGTACATTTTGCATCAGTCTTAATTTCTGGAAAACGAAGCACATTTAGTCCCTGACCACTCTTCTGCCACAGCAAATAAAGAGGTCAGTATGGGGTTTAGGTGCGAAGAATTGTTTTACAGAGAACTGTTAGTAAAACACAATCCCAGTCATTCCAAAAGGTTAGTTAACAGCGATACCTGAAGGAATGAAGAAGGTGTAGCCTTGTTTCAGCTCAATTCTTTGGCACCGTTCCACCCTGTCTCCCAGAAAGATATCACTTTGCTTTCCTGAGAGAACCCATTCTTCATAAAGTTCTAGATTCTGCAGAGTAGGTGGAATGAGCCAGAAGATCTAAAAACAAAATGAAGATTTAACTATTACCAACAGTCAAAAAAACCAAACAGCTGAGAGACTCCACCAAGGCTATCGTGTGTTAGGCAAATGAGCTGCTTTCTGCATGAAACACTTGTTTTCCAGGTGTTGTACACAGAGGCACACACAGACAGCAGCAGCAATTAGCCCACGTGCTGGAAGTGGCTGGGTAACTGTCACTTGTCATCTCTCTTCCAGAAACATCTTACTCAGAAGCTGCCTGTGCTTTAGCTGCAGTTCAGAACAGTGTGTTGGTACAGTACAACTGCACTGGGATGCAGAGAGGAACAGGATCTGTACCACTGATTGATTTCAGTGCCCACCATACACTGTCCATACTGCAACTGGGAAAAACATAAACCAGGAAAGATGTGAACATAGCCATACATGCTGTGTATTTTAGGGCTTCTGTATCTGTTAATGTTTCAGTTCTGGCTTATCGTGCCTGTACACAACAAAGGAACCTGGAATCTAAAAGGAACAGAAGCTTTAGCTACAGGAGACTTGTGAGGGCACTCTGACCCAGCAAGGGTACACACAGCCACATCTCACTGCAAGACACTTCTGGACCACACAGCAACAGCAAGCCTAAAAGCACCAACACCAACAAACAACACATTTGGTATTTCAAATAAATCACTTGTTTGTTTCATAACGGTGAGTGGTGTCCTTCTAGTTCAGCAAACTCTCTGTATATCAACAAAGCTGCTGAAACAGTCTGATCACTGGCTGATTCCCCTCAAGGAAAAAATAAGAGAGAGAAAGGAGAAAAAAAAAAAAAAAGAAAAAAAAAAAAAAAAAGAAAAGAAAACAACCCCTCCCCTCTATAAGAGGCACAAAGAAATAAAACCAAATATCAAAAAAGGTTCACCTACCTTCCCCCCACGGAAAACGTGATACCACACCGAAGTGCCACCAAAATCAATATGAAAATCAGTGAAGCATCCTTTCACACTCATCAAACAGTACCTGCAAGCAGAGTGAAGGACAAAAATGAATCAGTCTGAAACAGTATTTTTCACATCTTAATTTGCAGAGGTTAACTGCCTGTGCAATGCTGCTTCCACCAATTAAGTTTCTGCATTTACAGTACAGGGATTTGTCTCATGAAGATAACGAGGTTTCTGCTGAAAAATGCGTATCTCCATGTCTGAGTTTGCTGTTCATATAAGAGGAATTAAAGCTTTCAGAGTTAGGGAACAGAAAAGCATTAAAAGTTAGGCTGTTCAGAAATATTTCTTATGCCACTGCCAGTCCTTGAGGTGATCTGTTTAATGCTCTCCTTCACCGCTCCAGAGACACAACCTTCACCAAAGTTGAACACAAATTGCTTCAAAGTTTTGAAAAATCTTATTTGCTTATAAATCCTCCTGAATGTTCTTTACCTACTTGCCACTCATGCCATTTTTGCAAGGATTAGGGGACAGAAACCTCATTTGGCAAACTAACTCCTTTTTGTTCACATTTCTAGGCATTCTGCATCAAAATACATAAAAGACCCAGCTGGCAGCCACGCTAAGTATCAAATCCACTATTTTTTCTGCCGTCTTGATACAGGTTTTGAGCAGTTTAAAGTCTGCATTGCTGGAAAAGACACAAGAGCTGTGGTCTGGCTGCAGGAATCTCCAGCCTGCAGCCACCATCTGTAACTAATGGCCGAATCACAGCCGCCCTCCTCACTGTAGGCACCTTTGCAAACGCAGGAAACACACACCACTTAACCCACTAACCTCTTTTCCTTGTTCCGGTCTCCGTTTCATGGTTTTTTTTTTTTT
>VWZT01010703.1:71985-106451 GCA_013397055.1 Pachycephala philippinensis | reverse complement strand
TAAGGGGAGTTATGGAAACACTACCGGAAGGGGATTTGTTAGAAAAAAAATAAATAAATAAAAAGGAAAAAAAGGTTTGATTTAAGTGTGTCTTTTTCTGCTCACATTCAGGTAGGAGAAGCTCAGCAGTATGCAGCCGGCGTGCAGAAGTCCCTGTAGATGATAGGCTGGGAAGGACCTTACCATGTGTCTGCAGAAGGCTGGCAAATCAGAGCCACTCTGGGTCCATAAGAGCCGCTGCCTAGCAACCACATCCCGAGCCGGAGTTGACAGAATGATACGCAATGCTGTCATGAAGACAGTCAATTTGTGGGCTTCAAAAAAGGTCCTGCGCCTTCATCTCACAATTAAAACCTCTCCTTGTGCAATTACACGTCTCTCCTCTTGCCCACTCTGGAATTTTTTTAGGTTTTTTTTTTAATCCTTCAGAAGCAGGAAGAAGCTTTTGCTGCCCCTGGGGTATTTCAGATGCTTCAAAAATCACAGCTAGCCAAGAAGCTGTCTACACTCTCAATATGCTCCATTTCAAAATATGAGTCCTTCCCTCCCAAACACTTTTTTTTTTTTAATTTCTCCTTTTATGTTTTCTCTACCAAGATGTTGTTGATTACAAGTCAGATAGAATTTAAAAACAATAAAAGAAGCCCAGAAAGGAAGTTGCCTTTCTTCCAGCCAAACTGCAAAAAGTCACAGATTGAATAATTATTGCTCATTAGGAAAAAAAAAATCAGCATGGAAATTCTCAGCTTGTAAGCAAGTGCTGAGTATTAGAGGTTCATGTTGTTTTACAGTAAAAAATTCAAATCCTTATGGAGTCAATTATTTTCAGTTTCCAAAAGGTCAGATGTAAAATACATCACACTAACAAAAATTTTCTAGACAGTGCTACCTACCAACAATCACCCACTGAATTAAGATATTCTGGAGAAGCAAACATGGCCTGGGCATTAGCTGGTTTTAGCTGTTCCTCAGTAGTCAATAATCTAAACCTGAAGCAGTCAAACTGTTTATGTTCAGAGAGGAAATAACAGGATTGAATCCTGTCAAATCAAAGCACTTAAAATTTAGTTTGGTGAGAAAACACTGAAGCAGGTATAACTGTGAACACGCAACTCTTTCTTTTCCTTGTTTTTCCCCATTTTCCCCTCTGTTTTCCCGAAACTCCTCTAAACACAATTTCCACTCCAATAAAGGTGGTTTTAGTGAAAGAGTCACACACATATGGCGATTAATAAAAACCTGCAAAGCATTTGGAAAATAAACTGTTTTTCTTTCCATCCACAAACAAGCCATGCCTTAATTTCTGCTGTTAATCTCCCAGGCCTGCTTTTGTCCAAGCCCAACAGCTCCCGGCCGGCTCAGGAGCCTGCGGGAGGATCTTCCGCCATCCAGCTCTCTCCCTGGTTGCCAGAGTCTGGCACAATGCCTTTGCATTGACCTCTACAGCTTCCTCTTCCAATGTACACCGCAGTCACATGGTCCCAGCACACTCCATGCCACAGCTAATCTCAGGCACCGCTCGGCTCCAGCCTCAGCCAGCGGCTTCTCATCACCAACAGCTGCTAATTTGGGGAACCACTCAACTTTTCAGGGTTTTCCATAACAACAGCGAAAAAGGAAAAAAAAAAAAACGGAGGGAAAAAAAAAGCCAAAACACAGCATCCATGTTGAAAGAAATCGAGGAACTACATCCCACTGTGTGCTGTGGCCACAGCGCTCTGGGCCAGGGCAGGTACAGTGGTGACAGGAACACAATCCCACATCAGGCATGGGGAGACAACCTGACCAGAGTTACACCCTGAAAACACAGGCGATGCAGAAGATGCCCCAAGTTGAATATTTTCACAACTGCTACCACATCCAACCCCTGCACACTCCACTTTATCTCCCTGCACAGCCTCAGTCAGGGTTTTAAAACATGCAGCTGCTTGTAATCTGTTGTGGGGGAGCTTCCCTTCCCGATTGAAGAGTTTGGTTTGTGTTTTCCACAAGCCTGAAATTTGTCGAGTTAATGTATTGTTATTTTGGAGGAAGGATTTGTGATATGCGGAAAAGGGGAACTTCCCCCTCCCACCCCCACCCCCCCCAAAACAAAAACCCCAAACATCTGGGGAAATTTGTTAGAGAAATGATGCGAAGAAATATGGAGTAACCTGCAAACTCACGAGGAAGAACAAACACAGAGATCCAAAAAAAGAGAGGGAGATGATACAAATGAAGCTAAACCACTAAGCAAACACAGCGAGCTGGGTAACACAGGAACAACACAGACACCGCTCCATAAGCCAGCGCAGAGCCCACACTCCCAGGCAAACCCACAATGCACTCGCCACGCATCGCTACAAACCCGCAAGCAAACAGAGAAACAAAGACAGCGAGAGCCGCGCCGGGATGCGAAGGCAGCGCCGGGCAGGGCAGGCAGCGGCAGCGTTCATGCACATGGGCCCGGGGAGACGCGAGCGGACGCACAGGCAGCAGCATTACCCTGAGCTCAGCTCCTTCTCTCCCGCAATAGGCACCGCGCACCATACGGCTCTATTCCCTCTGGCATTGCGAGGACTCCCCTGCCACTGAGCTCAGCCCATAAACCACTCCCAAACCCCAGCAGAGGCTTCTGTTTTTTGTTCGGGCCAATGAGAAAAGTATAGCTCACTCTTCCTTCCTCCCAGGAGCAGCGCCGGCTGGTTGAAATCCCTGAGCCTGAAACCGAATACCACAGACCCATGAGCCAACTGCAAGTGCCAGCGCGGGGAAAGGCGCGGGCCTCGGTCCCCATCCCCGGGCGGGAGCGACGCTCCGGGCGTCGGGGGAGAGCGGCCCCCGGCAGCATCCCGGCACCGCGGGGGCCCTTCTGCCGGGCCTGGGAGTGGGGCTGGCAGGAGGCAGCGGGAACAATAGCTACGTCGGGGCGCCTCGGCCCGCACCGACAGCGCTCCCACACTGGGGCCCTGCAACTGGAGGCCACGAATTGCGCCGCAAGACAAAAGAAACCATTGTCACCCGGGAGGCACCGGCCCGGCTGCCGCCCCCACCCCCGCCTCACCGGCAGCGACCGGCCCCGCCGCGGCGGGGAGGGCCCGGCTGCCCTGCGGGGATGAGCCCCAGCATCTCCTCACGGAGGGCCCCGGCTTCCCTAGGGGTGAGCCCTGGCTGCTCCTGCGGGGATGAACCCGGCTTTCCTCAAGGATGAGCCCCGGTTTCCCCGTCAGAGATGACGAACCCCGGCTCCCCGCGCTCGCAGGGCCCCCCAGCACCCAGCCGTGGCCGCCGGGCCAGCCCTGCCCGTGGAAGGCCGCTCAGACCCGGCCGTACCGGGCCCTGTGCCCGTGCCCGTGCCCGTGCCCGTGCCCGTGCCGGGACCAACCTTCGCCCCGTCCCCCTCCTGCGGAGCGGTACGAGCGCTCCCAAGCCGAGGGAAAGAAACCAAATCGTTACACACCGTGCTCGCCACACCCCGTGCGCGCACCGGGCACTTCAAACGCACATGAAAGGCCCGGCTCCTGCCCTGAGGGGGTTACGGTCCGAGTCAGTCACACACAGAAACAACACCCGAGATAAGAGAAGCCGATTTTCTGCCATGCACCGGAGAGTTTCTGAAGTGCCTGCAAATCACACTCTCAGACCACACTGGGACCAAAGTAAGCGACAACACTTCCCTCGTCGCACCCTCGCCCGGTCCCAGCCCCGGTGGAACACCAAGAGTGCGCGGCGTGGGCTCATATTCGAGCGTGCCACTGCCACGAGTGGGGACCGCACAGGGACCCTTGGTTGACCTTCCAGATTTTGGCATCCAACAGCGCACGAGCGCTGGAACCTCGAAACTTCAAGAATGAAGAGGTCTGCTGCCTTTTTTTTTTTTTTTGATTGGAAGCCTAAATTTCTGAAGAGGTACCCACCACCACATTGAACTGAACCAAGCTGCCAACTCACTGCGAGCCAGGCCAGTCTGCCCCTGGAACAGCAGTTTGGTGTCTGTGAGAGCACAACTCGTTTCTCCATCCTGTGACAAGGCTGTTCAGCTCCAGGGTCACCACCAACTGTTGTAAACACTGGTGGTTATTTGAGTTACATGTGTGATGCTGCAAGTCCTCCAAGTTCTACCAAAGGAGGATTTGAGACTCATGCACTGATCTGAAGACATCACATTTTATTTATTTTGCTAGCTTGGAAAGTCTTAAGGAGAACTCGCACTTATTGGTCTAATTTTTTTTACTGAATTGTACTTGCAGAGGTTTTGTATCAAAAGCAATCCACAAATGGCCTACAAAGTGCAGACAAGTCTCTCACATGTGTAAACCAGTGCCAGGTTGCCTTGTGGGACCTGTGAGCTCCCTCGATTCCCTGTCTCCAGAGGCACCCTCGGCTTCTAATTAGACCACAGCTCAGCAGAGCATTTTAGCATCTGTTTAAATCCAGCCTACTTAGTAAAGGAATGAATAGAAAGGAATGGATGGCTGAACAACAGCCTGGAAGAGGGAGAATAGGGCTGAGGACATACTAACAGAGCAGCATTCTTTTGTGAACAGGTAGATGTTTCACATAAGATACCCCATCCTTAACTGAAGGACAGCAGCAATATAGAGACCTATTACAGCAGTGCTTAGGTATTTCAAGTAATCGGAAGAATTTTGAAGGTAAAAAGGATGTTGCAGTGACTAAAGCTTTCGTTTTCATTTGTTCCACAGCACAAACATTACCAAGTTCTTAAAAGTGCCTGTTACTGTTTCATGTCCTGAACAGTAGCTATTCACTGCCACTGGATTACAAATAATCTTGCAAGGCTACAAACACAAAACCTAATAAAGAGGATAATAATTTCATCAGGGCTATCTCTTTTGATAAATGAAAAATCAAATTAGTTCTTTTTTTTTTTTTTTTTTTTTTTTTTTTTGGTTGGCTCAGCTGTATCCAGATTGCTTCAGTTCTGGATGAATTTAAACAGAAAAACAAATCTGAGCTTGTTTTGAGCTAACTGAAAATGGTTATGGTGATATAACAAGCTTCTGCCCCTAAAAGCTGATGTTACAACAACACTGCCTTTTTCTGCTGGCTTTTGGTTACACAGCATCTTCCCACTCTCACCCAGGATCCCATGTCTGAGAGGCTTTTCTCAGGAACTTGCACCCTGGCATGTGAAAGAGGGGACATAAACTATTTCCCCACTTAATTCAGTCCTCTAAGGCTCCTGTGAGGTAAGCAGCCATTTACCTACAGACAGAAAAATAACTTCATTACCCAGAATTTTTTTATAAAAAGTTAATGGTGCAAGTCGAAGCGCGAGGCAGGGTGGTCTCCAGCGCGCGCTGCTCCTGGTAACCGAAGCAGCAGATGGAGCGTTCTCTAACTTCACTCCCAGCACGGAACTCGGCGTGCAGGAGCCAAGACAGACATTTGTGTCTGGTAATGCCATCTGTGTCTGTGAAACTGCAGCGCTCTCACTGGAGTGCTTTTTGTTTATAGGGAACACGTTAATGGTGGGGATGGCATACTGCAAACTCTCAGAATTATGGGAATGCTAAGAACAAGAATGGAATGAATCGATCCCATTTCTGAGCAACAACAGTCATTAATAAAGCATATGAATATTGACGATTCACATAAAAGAATGGGCAGCGTGAAACAAGTGACAGCACTGACTTGTGGCTCCACAACTGAACATGATCTCCTTAATAAGGGCTCAAACCGTCTGGATATTCACAGCAATAGCTGGGACCAGTATCTCTACAGAAAAGCATCAAGTTGCACTCCCAAACATGGAGAAAGCCAATCTCTTGAGGAGTTCATCTTTAAACCGGATGAGTTCATGGAAAAGCAATCTCTTGAGAGTCACTGAGCATACAGAAACAACTTTACCTCAGGACAGCCCCTGCCTAGACTGCAGTCTAAGTTCAGGAGGTAATTTTTAGGAGCGGCATCATTTTACGCTCACGCCATTCTTGCACTCCTGTCAGGGCATCAATGCCAGCACCCAACAGCAGACAGGTTACTGAGAGCCACAGATCTTTGTTCTCATCTGGTACAGCTTCTCTTGTGCTCATAGACTGTCACTGTTTGTTACTGGTTTTAGCTTTGTGGCTTCTTCAGACTGATGAGGGTTTGTGCCAACAGTGCTGTAAATCATCCTTCTCTAGGCTTTCTGTGAGATGACACTCAGTAGCAACATCTTCATCACTCCAGCTGCATCACCCTCGCCTTTAACACTCATGCCTGGTAACTCCTTTTCCCAACATCAAACTCTATTGTCACATTTCAAGCGTTCACAGTCTTTCAGTGTTTAGCTTCCCTGTACCTATCACATCTACTAGTTTATCAAGCTGTCAACCTCCACCTTCCCTTTGCCAGTGACAGCAACCTCCACGGCTCCATGTCTGCTTCTTCATCAGGCATCTCCTGCCTTTCTACCAGGCCACCCTCCACAAATGGGAAAAACTCCATGTCAAAATCTGTTGAATTGGTACGTCTCTAAAATCCCTTTGAAACCTACCATCTGGCATATCATGATGCAAGTAGTGAACTGCAAGCATATACTCTGCTTTTTCTGCTAAATTCTGTTAGTCATGTTGCTACCTTATCCTTCAAACCGTCTCTGCCTTGTTCTGTTTACTTGCTACATCTTTTTCAGCATCTGGAGTGTGCCTGCTCTAGGAAAGGAATTGTTTTCTTTACCTTGTACTATCCATGAATCCTTAGGCCCTGAATCATTATTCAGTTTCTTACCTCTGGCAAATTATAAATAATGTTATTTAGCTGACTAACCACTTGGGAAGCAAGTGCTGCTCTACCACTGGTTTATTGTGTGACCTCAGGCAAGTCTCTTAAGACATTTCCAAATGCATGGGGCACTCCAATCCACAACCAGTTACCCTAATGAGCAGTTGGGACTTTCAAAATGTAGGAGTATCTTCAGGTTCCACTGAAATCAATGGTGCTGAACAGGTCCCCCCAATGCCTGTCACAGAGTCTCTTCTTTTATGAAGACCTTTACCTTCCAAAATGTTTCTTTTTACAGAACAAGAGTAAATGCTACATATCACTTCCTGACTGCACACTCCTTTGTAGCTGTTAGTACCAATCTATTTTACAGTTTGGAAGGACTTCTGAGTGATTTGCAGAACACCAGAGGTCGGTTCAACAGCAGAGCCTGGGATGTTGCCAGCATTCAGTCTGGCCAATAAAACACAAACAGCAGTGAAGGGCTGCCAGGATTACCTGGTGTTCATCAGCCATACAGGTCATTACATCCTTATAGGAACCCCTATCTCAGCTGTACTCATTCCCTTGAAACTTGCAGTGCACATTTTGAGGCCCCCAAATAGTTCCTTTTTCCAATCATCACATAAAAACTTTCAAGGAAGACATTAAAGCAGAAGGAACAGTGAGGTCAGCCTATGCTTGCCCAAAAACTAAAGCTGAGATAGGCAGAAGCAGGACAAACTGCTCTTGTGTTCAGTCTCAAACCTGCCCTGAGCGGGTCCTGAGCCTGGATAGTCAGTCCAATATTTGACCTTGCTCTTGAAAAGTGAACAGAAAAGTAAACTGGCAGGAAGGGCAGTGACAGAGTTTCTGGGAAGTCACACACACCTATTAAAAATGGGCTTGAAGCTCATTTCACAAAACATTTCTCAGCTAATAATGTCTGTCATTAGCAGTTTAAAACCTGGGAAGGATCTGAGCCCAGCCTACAGCAGGACTGACTACACTGTGTGACATATCTGTGTGATGTGAATTGATTTCTTTGGGCAGCACTTTCAGAGGATTTACTACTTAAGGTCAGTCTGCCACTTTCAAAACAGAGTTGCTTAAAACTGAAAAATAAAAATCCACTTTTCAAAGAGATTTGATTAAAGACTGTATTCAGCAAAGTTAAAATTACTTAAGGCAGCCAAGAGCAGAGCTTTTTAAAGACTTACTTTTTCACTTTGGGGTATTTCATCTCTGAAATAGCATTGGTAGCATCCGTCTGTCTCTCCTTCAAATGCTGTGGCCACATATTATCCACCCAGTCGACTAAATCCACCTGAAACACCACCAAAATCAACTGTTAGCTCCTGAACACATGGTAGGACATATTCTTGTTGTCTAAAACTCCTCCAGTGAGAGCAGCAGATGCTCACAGACAGAGAGACCTTGCTGTTCAGCAAAAGTCCCGTGCACCCAACTTGTTAAGGTGCAGCATTTCATCACCACAACTCAGCTCTTTAAAACCCAGGGGAAGGAGAGTTTTACAGTCAATTTGCCTGGGTGCAAATTCTGTCTCATGGGCACCTGTGAGCACCTTCTCTTGTATTCTGTCTGTGGCATTTTTGTAGCCAACAGCCTAGAAATTGCATTTATGAACATTAAAATGCAAACATAAAAGGGATTATACTATTCTAATATCTTCCATTTCGAGGAGGAAATAGGACTGATTCCATCAATATCACAACTGTATGTGAAAACAAAACTTGGTTACTGCCCTGATTCTCAAATAATTGCCACATTCTAATACTGCAACCCAGAGTTTACACAGCAGGGAACCTAAATCAGGTATTTCTGTCTTACATGGGCTCAAAACTGTGCAGGATTTAAGGGAACCACTTATACAAGTATGTGGGAGCTGGCTTTAGGTACTGGACTTCCACAACACTCTCTCTTATACTCTCATGGGAATGCAAATCTCTCTTTTGGTGAAATCTAAATATTCCTGCTTTTACAAACAACTCTGCACTTGGGCCATTTTCAACAGCTATGAAATAACCATTTACACGAGAAAACAGGTACCTAACTGCGTTTTTAATTTCTAAGCACCCAGGAAATTTGCACAGATGTTTTAAAAGCTCGCTGAGCACAATGTGTTTGGGCAAACCGGGATCAATCGAACACCAGAAACTCCCCAGAGCACCTTCAAATTGCCCGCTAAGTGTCTGAATGACAGCAAAAATCTGAATGAACTTCTAAATATGTGTTTAATATTCAATTTGTGATCCGCGTTTTAAAGAACAAAGAAGTCTAGTTAAGAATTACTTCTACAAAACAGTAATTAGAGCTGCCATCTATCTGTGACCTGTTCAGGCAGAAGTGTGGTGTTCATATTGTCTTCTTGGGTAAGAGATGTCCCCAGCGAAAAAACTGCTGCTGTAACTGGAAAAGGACTTTGAAATCAGGAGAAAAGTGTCTGAAAACAAAACATCATAGAGCTGAAGTTTCACACCCAGCTACAAGCTCGCACAGCACACACGGCTACATTTCAGAGATAAATGAAATCATCTTTACAAATAAGGTCACAGTTTCACGCCAGTGACTCCATTGGGAATAAAATCACAAAAGTCCTCTACCTTTAAAAAGTATATACAAATCTACCCCCTTCCTCTACTGCCAATTGTGACATAGCAGTGATTATGCTGATTTAATTATGTGTGCATTTCTACATTTATTGTGTTTCCAACTTTTTTGCTTTGGAACCCCTGGAACATTTTTTGGGTAAAAGGAGGGTTCATATATAATGAATCCAACCTTCTTGATAGTTTAAGCTTGCGTAGAGGAGGAAAAATACTAGATAGGTATTTAATTTTGGATGAAGTTTCTCCTAAGTACCTTGAGAGGAACTGTGTATCTGTGCAAATTGCATGATTAACAGCTCATCAGGTACCTAATTCCTGTAAATTAAGTTCCACTGTCAAGGAGACCAGCTTTCTACTTGGCTAAAAATGAGATCCTGACACCAAACGAGCAGGAGTTCTGGGCACTTCCCATCACCTTGTTTAAACTCCATGATTTATTTTTGAGAAGACACTGAAATAAAGCCCACCACCACGGGCTCCCTCACCACGTTGGGGCGCTTGACAATGTTCTCCAGCTTGGTGTGACTGAACTCCAGGCTGATGACGTTGTAGAGCTT
This sequence comes from Pachycephala philippinensis, assembly GCA_013397055.1. NCBI lineage: Eukaryota > Metazoa > Chordata > Aves > Passeriformes > Pachycephala > Pachycephala philippinensis. The sequence continues at coordinate 96,574 of VWZT01010703.1, read as the reverse complement.
CTCCCGCTGGGCCTCTGGGGTCTCGTAGTACCTCACAAACTGAGACATGCTCATCTCCACTCCTCTCTGGGTGTTCACATCCATCACATCCACGATCCGGCGGCTTCCTGCAAACACAGCAGCAGTCTTAAAACATCTGCCTTGCCTTAGTTTATGTATATATACATATATGTATGTATATTGTTTTATATACCTATATGTATATATCGGTTCTCAGTGACTGCAGGGAAACTGCATGAAAAGAGGATAAGAGACTAGTAGCAGCCCCTCCATTGCTCCTAAGAATCTCAAACTGTGAGCAAGGAACTAACTTGGAACTGGACTTTTTGCCCAATATGACTGAACAGGTCACCTGGTGCTTCACAGAGATGGAGAGAGCAGTTTCCTCCTTTATGTGAATTGATGTGAGCAGAAGTACATTAAAAACTATGAAGAAGTGATACAATATGGTAGCAGGGGGCAGGCAAGACAAATAGCTCTCCAAATCATACTGCAATTTTCTAAACATCCATATGTCTCTCAAGATGCTTTTACTCATGTACAAAAACTATCCACAAAGAGCAAAAACTGCCTTGCATCACTGGATACTGTGAACTGCTGAACATTCCCAATTCCAGTCAGCACCAGTGGGGATGAAAGCACTAAATGCCATAGAGGAGTGAGCCCCGACTTTGGATCTCTCAACAAAAACTGCAGGACATACTTTCAGCTCCTCGAGTGGCAGACATACAAGTCTCATTAGCACCAGAATGTTGAGCAGCAGTTTTAGTCAAGCCTTCAGCTTTACACAGATTAATCCACAATCTTCTCTTTGGCCAACTGGAAGGTTTCACCTCTCCCAGCAATTTTATCATCCTAATTAGCAGTTCATTTGTGTGTGAGCGAACAGGAGCCCATGAGAGACATGCCTCATTTCCAGGAGAGGTCTCCAGCAAACAAACTCGCAATGCTTCCAAAAAATCTCTCCAAAACCATTTTCACCGCCGAAGAAATAACTCAAAATAAATTGCATTAAAACAAAATGTAGGGCTGATATGCACCATCAGAGGGAATTATTAATAATTACAGCACCTGGCCTATCGTGTGCTTGGGAGCAGTATTTCAGCAAGAGTGATAGCTTGGATTGCAGCTCTCCATTACAAACATCCTTAGCCCCTGATAGCAATGACAGTGACAGATGTGATAATGATTCTGCAAAAGAACTCAAGACCATAAAGCTTTGAAATCAAAAAGAAAAATTTATATAGTGTAAATCTGGACTAGTCCCACCAGCCCGTCAGTCAAACTGCTCATTCCAAGGCCAGGGAACAGGATCCCATCCTTGGGCTGGGTTTGGGACTGTCTGGAGTGTTGCCACCTTGAGGCAGGATGAGGAGAGTTTAGTTATGTGTGGAAAAGCACAAGAGTCCTTAAATTTGGTATGTGCATGTTTGAAACAACATACATAAAATCTAGGTATGGGTTGGGGGGGTTGTTGTGGTTTTTTTATCGGTAAACTTTAATATCTATGGGAATGGTCTTTTTTCAATCCCACGGGTTAGCAGCTGGGGTGGAGTCCTGTTAAACAGGCCCCTAAGGAAAGCCATCCTGATCTCTGCTTCCCGAGCCTGGGATCAAAGCAGTGGCTACAGCCCAGAGGGGTTAAGGACACAGATACTGAAAAATTTTATCTGAAGGGCTGCGTGGCTGAGCCTGGGATCTGCCATATTTTAGTCTAGGTTTGATCTCAGCTTTGCTGGAAGCAGCCTTGTAGAGCCTCTCAATTATCCTTTCCAAAAGAAAAATCAGCAGTTACCTGATGAATTAAGAGTATGAGGAGCAGTTCAATAGCAGGTTTGTTAAATGAACACGATTATCAATTACAGGCAGAAGAGCTTAAGATTTGAATTGATAATCTCTTGACTTCCAAATTAAAGAGTAATTTGAGGGGATGTTTTTCTCTTAAGCCACAGTACTGTCAAACAAGCCCATACATAATGATTCTTGGAGTACTGCTCACAGAATTTGAGATGTATAATTACAGGTTCACATCCTGGTGTTCACTGCCCACTGCACAGCAGCTCTGGCTCACTGCCAGCTTTATGTCTTCTGTCCTGGAAAGATTCAGTTCTTTCTTCTATCTTCTGTTCCTAGTACAAGGTGAAAAAATCTCATCCAGGAGAGTAAAGAACAAGGGAAAGAAGCACACAGAGGCTCCAAAAAGTGGTGCCAGGCTGAGAGATCTCCGGTCAGGCTGGATTTCTGAGCAGCTCCACACACATTTTACCATGATCCATTTCTGTTAACCAATTCCTAGGCATCCCCTTGCCATGTTCTCAAAGAAGGGACTCCACTCAACCAAGCCTGGGGCAGCCCAGCGGGTCCCAGCAGGATCTCAGTGACCCTGGCAGCCTCTTGCCCTTGTTCCCACCTGTCCCTCACTTCAGCTCATCACCCACTGGACATGGATTAACAGACAGCTGGAGCCTGGCAAGGTCTCCTCCTGCTGACATGGGAAGCTTCAGTGCACCATGCACCTCTTCACCCTTGACTTCCCTGGATGTTTTTCCAATAGAGCTCTGGACTGGGCAATGTGGGATTAAGAGGCACTGCTTCATCTCTGGCAGCAGATGTGACTCAGAGGCGGAGTGCTGATGCTGGGGGATTTTACAGCCTAAAGAAACATCTTCCTCTCCTGCTGCTTGCTCATGGAGCACAAGTGAATCCCCAAAGGATCACAAAGACAGTAACTAAGAAACAAGCTAGTGCCATCTCTGACAAGGGGAACAGACAACAGCAAGAAGGAGACAGAAGAATCAATTGCAGGGATGTAAGCTGGGAAATAAAATCCATCAGGATGAGCTACAGAAGAACTATGCTTTACTTAAAACCTTAAAAACATATCAAGTTACTCCAGCCTACCTATTAGTAAAATCCACATTAAAATGAAGGGGACAATAGCATATATAATATCTGTTCCCTTTATTTGGAGACTCAATGACCAAGACACTGTAAAGAGTCTAATAGATTGAATTGTACAACTATATGCTGTAATATCATTATTCTTTTATACAGAAATGAACACCTGGAGGAAAAATTACTTGCCTCCCACTGCCCACCCTGGACAAGTTGGTTTGGTATAAAGAGTTGATCCTTTCTGTTCTGGGCTTCTTGGTAAAACAAGAGCAACAGGGAAGCAAACCTTGTCCCCTTGTCAGAGAGAGAACTGCACTCCAGGAATGCAGGTTACACAGGCCCCTTCTCTGCATCAGCAAATGATTTCCCAAATCACAGCTCACCAAGCCCACCCCAGACACTTCAGGAATGATGGGCTCCAGCTCTGAAGTCATTCAGTAGAACTGTTGTTGATCTCCCCTGCAGAGTTTGCACCCACACTTTCCTTCACATGCAGAATATTGTAACAATTTTCCAGAGAGGGAACAGGGAATGGGAAATGCTGGGACTATAAACATCTCCTCTGTGGTCCAACAGCTGCCATTTCCTATTTCTAACAAGGTGAAGCACTGCTTTCCCCTGCCCTGACCCGAAACAGCTTCAGGTTTTCCAAGCTGCCAGACTCCAGTCTTCAGAACAGCCCATCCTTTCCCATGACGTGGATTTAGCATGGATAGTTGGAGCAGTGGAAGCAACGCAAACGTGAACCACACAGTAGAGTATGAGAAATGCACAGGAGGTGTGAATCAGAGCTGGAAATGACACCAGAGTTTTCTAGGCTGTGGTCTCTTCTCCAGCACAGCACCAGCAGGAAAAGCTGCAACTCCCCCACGGCAGAGGAAAGAGGAAATGTCCTTTCTGTAAGAATGATTACCAAGCCTGTCCATTAAGAGGATAAAGCTACCTTGGGGAGTTATTTTAACCCTCTGTGGCTGAATTGAGATCTGTGCTGAAGGTACAGTACAGTGTTGACAACAGAAACCAACCTCCAATGCCAAGGGACCGGCCCGCTGGTCCTGCCTAATCTTTATGCTTCTTACGAGGAAAAAATCCTTGGTTTGTAAAGCAGGATTTTTGGTAGAGCCTCAGGAAATCTGCCAGCCTCGCTAGCGGGTTAATTGTACCTAAAGACTGAGGCTTTGACTTGCATCCCAGTTAATCCCCCCGGAGCTCCCGGAGCTGGAAGCACGTATTCTTCTGCTGCCCACGGGAGACTATTATGATATCCCCTGCTAACTGGGAGGGATGTGAATCCGAGCAGAAAGTCCTTGCTCAAGTGGAGCTATTCCCGACATTCCCTGCATTTCAGAGCGAGGGTGCGAACAAATTAAGAGACGCGTCCCGATCCCATCGCTCCCAGTGCCACCAGAGGGCACAGAAGAACAAAGGGAAACGAGCCCGGACGCCGCACACGGCTCTCCCTCACACCTCCTCACCCAGCACCTTCCCCAGCACAGCCGGGCCCCAGGAACGCCGAGGATCCGCTTTGCAGAGCTCTCTGCCTTCCCTCCTCCCCTCGGCCAGGTCTCTGTCCCCGGTGCCGCTCTGGCTGTGCAGCAGGAGCCCTTTCAGTGGGGTCACAGCATCTCCTCCTCGCGGAGGTGTAAAACTGCCGTGCCTGACACGGAGCGGCCCCTCGGCCCCTGTGCAGCTTTATCACTCGATATAAAAGTGCCAAACTGCAGTAACCCGCGCGAGGAGCTGTCTGCACACAGCAAACGGTGCAGAGCATGGCCACGGGAACAGCCTGGGGAACCTCTTCAGCCTCAGTGCTACAGGAGTGCGCTGGGGAAAGGGGCTCAGGGCAAATCATGTGTTTTAGTGGCGTTTTATAGAATTAGTCAGTATCCTTACACCTAGCCACGCCATAATTTTTAGTGATTCTTAGAAGCTTCAGACAGTGAAAAGCACGTAGGAAAAAAAAAATCCTTATACAAAGAAGCATTTTACTTCTAATTTTTTATACAGTATCCCAGTGCGTTAACCTGTAGTTTAAGGATACTCCAGGTGGCTGAAAACACAGAGCACACAAATAACAATTATAGAAAGAAAAATAATACAAGGTCTAAGAAAAGTGGGACGGGATATAACTTTGGTGAAAATCTTATTTTAAGACCATTAATCATTTCCTAAAATGTCTCAACATAAAGTATATCTAACAGTAACAATAGAGAAAAATGTTATAAAAATTATACCCTTTCTGCCCTTTGAAACCTCATCATCAGCCCATAACGAGAAAAACTTTGGCCTTGATTTCCCTCATACTTGGCAGTTAGGAAATGGAAGAAGACCTTCAGCTACCACTCACATTATTAATTAACACGTGCACTATACCAGCAATCCTGCAGCTCCCCTCTGGTCTAGAAGAGTATTTGAAGGTGTCAAAGGGTTGGCAACACCCCCACACATCTTGTACCCACACTTATGAGGACATCTGAAGAAATATATAGCTGTGATTACATCAAACCTCCAAAACGTGCTGGTATTAATGTATATTTTTAGGTAAAGGCAATACACTTGAAGGTAATTTTGAACTAAGGTATATTATGACACTAAAGCATAACAAGTACCATAAAATATTTAGGATTTTGAGTGGTATCACTCCAAAATAAGACAGCGCATTTCTAGTTTGGATGAGCAAAAGCAGAGGATGCTTATTGCAGAAACACAGTGTGACTATGGGGAGTTTTTCTAAAATAGCTGTTCCGCTTGACTTTCCCACGTGGGCAATTCAACTTTAAATCCACCTGTAGACAGAGGCTTTGAGCTGCCTGTGACCACACCAACACATCACTTCAATTTCCCTTTCATGTCCTGACATCATGGAAATACATTCTCTTGAGAGGTTGTATTTTTGTTGTAACGTTCATTCAAAGCAGATTTATTGCTGTTTATATCTGGACATGAACATGACTGTTTTTAGCAAAACTGTCCCAGTTTAACTAAGATTTTTTTGAAGAGTTTGTCTGTGTTAGGCAAAGGACAAACTTAAAGAGAGCTCAAACAGGAAGTTCAGCTCTAAAAATAGAACTGGTTCTACTTCCAAAATGGCAAGTCAGCGGACGTGCTAAACATAGGCAAGTGAGTGTTATAATATTTCATTTTTACTTCTAGGAGGAAAAAAAAAAAAAAAAGCATAATGAGAGAGCATCAAATGCCTTCTTTTTATTTATTTTATTACACAGAAACCCTAATTGTGGCTCAAAGCTCACTCACCTGGCACTTCTGATGCACAGAACCCCAGTGGAATCTTATGACAGAGGTGGAAGGCTACATCCATCCCCACTTAGCCCAGCATTGGTTAGTGCTGAGAGCTCAACAAGCATGAAAAAAATATAAAAATAATAAATGTACATATATATTCCTCCACCTTTCTGCAAGGGAGAAAGACAGTGTGAGTTTTCTGCCAGTTCAACTTCCTGAACCACCTCACTGCAAGAAAGAGGAGAGCCCATGCCAGCACACAGGAGGGGATGGGACAGCAATGCCAGAAGTGAGGAGAGAGGAGAATGAGCAGGACGCCAATTTAGACTTGCTTAATTGGCATGGCAAAAAAAGCAAATTGTTGGATGCAATAGGGAGCACAAGGAACAGAGACACTTCCCCTGGTCACATAACAGGCAGCAGCAGCAAAACTAGAGGCCAGTTTAGATGACAAAGACATGGTCTGGCACCAGAGCCTGGCACTGGCATTAAGGGAGAAGTTTCTATTTCCAGTCTATCAGGAATACTGGGTAGGTTTTAACCTCTGTCTGCCCTAGGTCCTGGTTTCATGATACAAACTGTTCACCAATACTCAAGAAACTGATGAGGCTTAAATAATTTTTTTAAGCGAGGTCAGCTCCCTGCCTGCTTCCCAGCACAGTTCCACAAACATCAGGGCAAGGATGTGCAGCCAGCACCAGCGCTGGGGGAAATCCCACGGTGACACCAGCCACAGCCCCAGCTCCCTCCTGGTTTTACAGACTGCAGCTTTTCTTCTTAAACAATAAGCTGTTTAAGAGGCACAAAACCAGTGAGTGTTAAATGAAGCAACATCCTCTGAAAGTCTGCAATACAACACTTTAATAGACAGAGATTTCCACTTTACTCATGCACTGCTCCACCTTAACAGTGGTGGATGCCAAAGTCCCAAAGGGTTCCTTCAGAGCTGCTACAAACCACTTCAATTTTCAACAAATTAGAGCCCTCAGACTGTAGGAAAATCACTAATGGAACCTTTACTTGAAAAAAATCCATTCAGAAACTCTGATATCTAGTTGCTAATTTTAATTCTGCCCAGGAGAGAACACAGTGCAGCTCCACAACTTTATCATTCTTCCTAGCCCTGAGCAAACATGGAGCAGGTCAGAAATCCCACTGGGCTGTGTGATTGAGATATGGGACTGCTGGTGTCCCAGAAAGAAGGGATAGATTCCATGGGAAACCAAAAAAAACCCCACTTGTCAAGTCCAACTGGTCCTGTTTACAGCAAAGTCTGTTGATCTCTCTATCACTATTGGTTCATGGTTGGCAAGAGCATCCTAAGAGCACTTGCTCGAGTCTGGGAGGATTTATTTGTACTTTCTCACAAGTTTCTATGGAATTAGGGAGTAAAACGAGTTCTGTACAGTGCAGCAGCCTCACCAAGGAAAGAGAAAACAGGAGAGGTCGCTCAAGGGAAAAGAAAGAAAAAAGTACAAAGACAAAAGGATGAGCCAATAAATCTCCAGTGCTGTACTTTGGAAAGAGAAACCTGCTAGTCAGAATTGGAATCAATCATTTCAATGAAATAGCACATTTTATTTTATTTTATTTTACTTTTATTGTCCAGATGTTTCCTTTTTGCAGTACTCAGATTTAAAAATAAATGCAGCAGCTAGGAGTCTGTCCAGCTCATACCAACAGTACTTAAAAACCCAAAGGGTTTATAACAGACCATTGCTTTGAGTCCATCTGAGCTTACAGGCACTGGGAAATTATCATTTTCAGTGGTAATATTTATTAGCTGATTTTAGGCCTGACTTAGCACATTTCCCAATTTAGAGCATGAAGCATGTTGACAGTCCTGACAGCATGACTGTGAGGAATTTGGAACTTGATTTTAAAAACAAAGCATTTTTAAAAGATAGTGTGAGTTTTTAAAACAAGCTTTGGTCACAAAACAACATGATGGAGGAAACAATTTATTTTTATGGACTGGATCTCAAACACATGTTTCTGAATAACATCTGAGAGAAATCAGTGGGGCCCCGATGTAAGCTGCTTTCTGATTCTCCATTTTTCCCCTTGGAAAAGTTTGTAGGCAGGTACATAACTCACCTCCCTGAAAACATAGGTTTTGGGTTTGTAGCCTCAGATCAATGGGAATAGCAGTGACATGCAATTATTTTACAGTCACTTGTGAGGAACATCCAAGTTCAGCCTCCTCCTGCAAGGAGCTATCCTTATCTCCTGCTTCAAGGTGCTCTTGGATCCCCTGCTCCTCTCATCTATTGGGGACATGTGGGTCTCTTGTGGATCTGAGTCCCTTGATGAACTCAGGGTGTGACCTGCAGGGTCCAGAGGCTGAGGTACCCTCAGTCTGAATTCTCACAGCCTGAGGAACACTTTTACAAGTTGGTATAACTGGCCTTCCCAACTATGAGAACAAGGAGGATGTTTCATTAACTCAGTTCTCTTAATATTCCAACAGTCCCATTTACATGAAAAGGAAAAAAGCAGAACCCAGAGAGCAGGCCAGGCACAGATCACACAGTGGGGCACAAAATCCCTGTGAGTAGTAAGAGGAGAACTCCTAAAATGAATGGAAATATTTCATCCAAGTACCTCCCCTCCCATGAGATCAGTGATGACTCCTCTCCCCTAGAAGAGCCTGGTCCAATGTGTTTTGAAAAATGCATTATTTGGGCACCAGGAGCAGAGCACAAACCTCACTGCTTCCTCCTTGTCCCTCCACACAAGACTCCTGGAGACACAGCAGTTAATGACTCCTGACTCAGCTCTTCTGCTCTTCCCAATGTGGCATTCTCATTCACAGGACAAATCCCCACACCAGGGGAGAACCATACATCTTAATCAAGACTTAGATGCAAGTCTGGGGGCAGACTTTTGCACTTCCTTTGAGCAGCCAGTTTAATTTTGGGAAGTGCTCCTTACAACAGAGCCTCTCTAATGAGCCTCCCTCCTAACTCCTCTCGGTCTCCAATTTCACAACTTCCTTGAAACAAATGGAGCGTTGCTCTATAGAAAAAGCAACACTGGGTCCCTATTCAGCAGAAATGATGGAAAGTTTTCTGAGCTGCAGTGTGTGGCTGCTTTGTCCTTCTTTTGTATCTACACGGCTAATTTTCTTTCACAGGATGGAGAACTGTACATTGATTAAGACAAAATTTCCCCTACTTGCCCGCAGACCACACTACGAGCCTCTCAACTTGCTTTGTAGTTGGATGTGAATTCAACCATGATACAATTTTCAGAACAGATCAATTTGAGAGGAGCAGCAAACACGCAGGAGGAATGAACCAAAAAATCACTAGGAAGCAGCTACTCAGGGACACTTCTCTGATTTGCTTTCAGCTTTTTTGAGTAGCTGCTAACAAAAAGCTGAACATTTGCACAGCCAGCTCGGGGACCATTGTGCTGACACACCACGAGAAATGTATGCTAATGTAAAAGGGGTGTTTTACATGGTCTCTGCCCTCCCTCCTGCCTTTACCCACCTGACCTGCAGTCACCACCAGCACCACAATTTTCTCTTCCATGGAAACACCGCTTATGATTCTTGATTCAGAAGTGAATGAAATTTATACATGTGTATGTGAATACATCTCTAAATGTGTGTACAGTTTTTAATAGATATATAAAACGCATTTTATAAAGCCAGAATAATTATCACCTACAATGTTTACATCTCTTTCTGTTCCTCTTTCAATATCACCTACTTCCAGAAGCATGGATTAAGGGGGTCCTTGTCTCTCTGTGGAGTACCTGGCATACATATTCTTCTAGCTGGAATTCCTGGGGACTACAGCAGTGTGTGTATTTAAGAGAACAAAAATGGCTGGATGAAAGATGCAGAGCCTCATGTATCTTATGGCTGTTAGGTACATTTGATGGGCAGTAATCCTTTCTGTCCCAACTGAATTTAAATTATTTACATCAGCCTGCTGACATTAACTACTCAGGGAACTTGTTCCTCCCCACCACAGTCCCTGCACAAAGAGGCCATAGCTTGCCACATTCACTACATCATTTACAGTTTACAGGAAAACTAGGAACTGAGACTCCCCAAATTCTGATTTTAGCAGATCATTTCACCTTTCAGTCTGGTTCCCACCTGGGAAAACAAGGCCACACTTTCTACTGTGCACCACTACACTGCAGAATTGCAGTTCCTCCTAGAACGAGGAAAATGCTGTAATACCAAACTTTACAAACCTTGCTTGGGGCTCTCCCCTGTGGAAAAAAGAAAAAAAAATCTAAACAGTCAGGGAAATACTCCTCTGCAGGTCTGATTTCATCCACTGATGTTAAAGAAAGCTCAGATCCTCACTTCAGTGCACTATGATGCACTCAGTGAATAAACCATGAGCAGATGTGTAACAGCACACAGCATCTCCTCCAGAACTTGTCAGCAGCACGAGGGAAGGCTGACCTGCACTTGCAGTGCCAACCCCCTCCCTATCCCCTCGAAAACATCAGGGATTTAATGATGTCATTTATTCTATTACCTTGCTCCACTGACACCATGATTATAAACTCATACTTGAGGCAGAGACCTTCACATATATTTCTTTAAACAGTCAATTTGCAACTGAAATTTTTGGCTCAGCTCCTGTTCTTTTGGTGTTTCTAATGAGAAGGCAAATCCCAGCAATAATCAAGTATTTCTTCAGCTACTCCCACCAAAGAAAGCAACAGGATATGTAGAGCCTTGGTTTTCCTTTCACCCTTTGTCTTGAGATCAAAGCCTGCTGCCAGGTCTTTAGGGATTTGACAGAATCACAGGAATCAAATATTGAAATGATCTATTAGGTCCCATCTTGTGCATCTTCTCCTTGGGCCAGATGAAGATTGGTCTCTGCAACAGTTACTGGAGCTTGCTCATGTTTGCTCTTTACTGCCATACCTCAATGCACAAATTGTATCACAATTAAAAGCTTTGCTGCTTTCAACTTTACTTGGATTCTCTATACAAGATGAAAACACCAAAGCCTTTCAATGCAGTTTGTGAACACAGCAACCAAACATTTCCTACGCTTGTGAGCATCATGGCCCAGTCCAGTCTACAGCATCGGATTTTAATAGCAAATTACATGACTGATGACACATCCTTCACTGCTCTTTAACTTCTTTTTTTTTTTTTTTTTTTTAATTCTATAAATAAACGCTTAGTGAGTTTGTTAAATAAAATCAATCAGTGAGTTGATGTCAGTTGTTGGACCACCCCATGAATAGTCTAAGTCCTGTACTTGCACTGTTCCCACTGATACAATGCCTGGCTGGGCATGGTGAATTCCATAGGACAATGCTGCTGATCCTACAGAAGTGACCGCTGTGGTCACAACTTTAACCTCTTCAGCCCAGAGATCACAATAACCCAAAGTCTCTTTTCTTTCTTACAATCCTCAGCATGTTTGAAATCTCCCCTTTTGCCACTTGCTGGGATTGCAAGCTCCACTTTAGGGGTGCACAACAAATACCTACCCTGGCACACAAAGCTACACCAGCCCAGAGAGGGAGGAGGTGATGCACATCACAAACCCAGCACCACTTTCATTCATTTCGTTTTTTATTTACTTTATTTAGGTACGAGTGTAAAAGCTGAGATTCAATAGCCTTAGACTGTGAGCCTGTGGCAAGCAAATGGAAAAGAGGTCAGCTAAAAATTAGAAATAAAAGCAAATACATCCAGACTGGCCATTACTGTTTAGAGAGATTATGTTCATGCAGGGCCTGCACACCTACCCAGGGAGCTCCTGGGCAGACTGGGACAACCCCGGGAGACAAAGGCAGTGCAGAGTCACAAGGGGAGGCACTGCAGATGCCACAGAAAAGCAGATACTCTTCTACATTCAACCAGTGATGACCCAAGAAAACCACTAAAAAAAACCCAATAAGAAAAAGTAATCAAAGAAAGAGCAAGGAGCTCAGAGTGATAGACTGAGGCACACATCCATGAGCACTTCCTCTTTCTCTCTCCCTTACATGGTTCACAGCTTCCAGAAGTATTCAGGTCTGCCAGCTTCAGATTGTGTGATGTCCATGAAGGATAATATAAAGACAAAATTCAAACAAATGACAAAATGGAATGCTTTGGTTTTCTGACATCAAAGACTAAAAGAAATGACTGCATTCAGTCCTTGAATTCAGGAGCGGCAAAGGCTGGAAAGGGTCCACAGCGACCAGGGAAGGGCTGGCTTTCAGCAGCTTGCTGAGCAAGGCAGTCACCTTTCTCCTTGCTCAGCCCCAGCCAGTGATTCCCCTTGTTCTGCAGAGTGACTGGCACAGAGCGTTCACACGGGTACTTATGTACAGAGTCGAGCTGACAGTCTGGGAAAACACACTTTTGCTTTTCTGCCCATCTACAACAGCCACCCCTGCAGAAATAACACTTCCCAAAGTTTTCATGCAGATGTGGCAGATGTTTAAGGACACTCTAAGAGGGCCAATGACCCTCAATCAAATTTTAAAACAACCTATGAAGAGATGACAGTGACATTCTGCCCTTCAGTATTAGCAATCAAATCTACCTTATGCAGTGAAATTACAAAGCTTAAGAGTTATTAAATTACAACAGAGCTTTACATCTTTCAAGAGTTGTCTCAAGTTCCTAAGCAGGCCAGGAATTCCTTTCCACTTCTCCATTTGTATTCTTGGCTCACAGCCATTTCAGAGATGAGACATTTCCAACTGCTGAAATTAATCCATCATCTCAGGTTTTACAGAGCATCCAGGATATGGTTCATATGGAGGTGGGAGTGTGGCTACAGACATGGATGTGTCTGTAAAGCAAAGCTACTGTAGGGCAGAGTGTTTCATGTTATACATGGGTGCACAATCAGGCACTCGTGTCAGGAACATCACCAAACTGAATTACAGCTGGTTGCTGCATTTTTTAAGCCAGGAAAACAGAAAAATCCATCAAGCAATGGCAATATTTCTTTGGAAGTCTGACAAAGACTAAAAAATAGACACCTAAGCTCAAGTAAACACAAACAACAATCAAAAAGCCCATCCTTTTATATTCTCCTTATTATTGCCACAGACCAGAGTTTTCAAAGGGAGATTTAAAAGCTTGTTATTTCCCTGTGACTTTTAGGTACTCCCCTGTGAAGATGGTACAACAGGCATGTTAGAAATAGAAAGTAAGATTTCAGAAGAGTTTGGAACCAAAGGCTCATTAACTTCCCATGGAATTTATGTGCTTTGGAAAATCCCAGCACCATATCCTTAAAGGGTTCTGTAGCAAATGGGCTTCCTCTGACTCAAAGAAGAAAAGAGAACAAATGAGAGGTTTAAATAGCACCAGCAAACTATAATGATGAGTACTTAAAAACCCAACAAGTTTACACAGAACACAACATTTTCAGACTGTGTTCTCTCTCTCTATTGACTCCCACACACAATCAGATGCAGAGAGTTGTGATCATTCCATTTCACATTCACCAAACATCCTTCCCTCCCCAGCTTCAGCAAGGGATTGAATAAGTTTTGAAAATACCACACGTTGGAAATGCAAACCTGGAGGTTCAGGCAGATCTGAGGGATCTGCTAAAAAAATGCGGGGACAATGACATATCAACATCTCCAGTGAGAGGAGATGTTAATAAAACAAGACTTTTCATGTGCTTTATTTGAACATCAAGATAGTGAGCGTAGCACATGTACTAACCTAAAACTAGAAAAAAATATCAGCAATGGTATGCAATAGGAAGTTGCTCACTAGTGTTTCCAGAAGTAATTAGTAGATAATTTTATAATTTGGCACAGAGACTGGAATTCCCCCATGTGTTCTTAGTGTCAATGTGGCTGCTCTATCCAGCACAAATTCCACAGCGACAAAAACGATTTGCCATAAGAACTGTGATTTTTCAGGTACAACTTACAGTCCATTTTAGACCTTTTGAATCAAAGTTTCCACCTGTGATGCCAAAAGTTATCAACTGTATTATAAAAAGGGCAGGTGACAATGTTCTGGACCACTTACGGGCTCAGCACAATGACTCCAAAGGGAGTTTGACCAAACATGATATGAAAGGACCCATGATGTGATATCTGGCCAAGAGCAGGTACAGGGATTGCTGATCCAGCTGTGATCAGGCACGCTTTTACATTAAACTTAATCTCAAAGTTAATTACAAATGTTATTTCTGCTCCATTGTTTCATAAATGCAATTTTCTTTATAAATATCCTCCTGCTTTGCTGGCCATGTACACAGGAATCTCCACCCCCTAACACTTCAAAGGACACCAGTCTTGAGGAAATGCAACTCCCACACTTTGACTGTTATACAGGAAAAACACTGTTGTTATGCAACACTACGCTGTTCCAAAACATCTCAACGTCAGACCCTCAGCTCCAGCAGCCTCAGAGACAGGAATGGCAGTTTATCAGCCATGGAACAAGTTCACAGAAAACTGCAAAAAGGGTCCAGATAATTACAGGGTTTATGCACAAGGCTCCTCCACAGCAAAAAGGGTTTTTTTCTGTACCTGCAAATGTGCACATGCAGGTATTTAGGAAATCCATAAAATTTAGTACTTTACTTTCTAATTTAATGCAGATTGACCACCAAATAGCACTTCCCACACTACTTCCCAAACATTTTCTGCCAGATATTTGAGGCTTTTTTCCTGAGCTTATAAATGGTCATAAATTAAGCAACATTGCTGAGTTGTTTGTGAAGGAAGGTTATCAGAGATAACCCCTCTCTCACTGATAACCCCAAGTGAGCAGAAATGAGGCACAAGTTCCTCTCCTTTGTTTTTCTTAGCTACATCTTTTCCAGACTTGATATTCCTATTGACTATAAAACTCAAAGAGTAATTTTTTTAAAAATTGGTCTTTCAGAATGCAGCATTTGAGCTAATTTTAAAGATTAACTCCTGCCACAACACAGGTAAATAAACCCAGTAAAGTCTAACTAGCAGGAATGCAGTTAAAAGTCTCCAAGAAGGACTGCAGCCAACATGTCCAACACCCAGCTTGCTCCACAGCGATGACTTCATGGAGTGCAGAATCACTATTCAGTAACAATTTAAGATAACAACAAATAACACACCCATCTGCAGTAGAAACAGATTTCAAAGAAACATACAGTATGATCTCCTACTTAAAATGTAGCTTTTCTTGGAGTTAAAAAACATTTATTTTGCAGAGATTGCTAGGAAACATTTGATGACAGTCACCACTTCTCTGGTTTGTGTCTCATCAAAAGCCAGGCAGTTTGCAAGGCTTTGTGCTCAGGCTCTCTTTACAACCTTCCCTCAAAGCACCGACCTGGCCTGACACTGATAAATACTGTGGGGAGAACACAGGCAAAAGGTGATACAGCTCCACTCACACCTTTTACAAACAGATGCTCTACAATAGATTAAAAATATATATATGTAAGAACTTGATCAATAGAGCTGCTGCTTTCCAGGATCACAAAAGTGTTTGTAGGACACCTGTTAAGAGCAAAAGCATTCCCTCCTTTCCAAATGGCCAATTATCCAGCATGAGATCGGAGTCTGGTCAGCACAACTACTAATTAGGGTTCTCCCAGCCTTTTTAATTTACAAATTGCTTCTCCATGCCTTCTCCCAGATTCTGAGAGTTATCACAAATGTCTACAAACACAACTGGACAAGTATTTAAAAGCAATTCTCTTCTGTATAGAGTTAATCCAGTGCATTCAAAATAACTCACCCACTAACAGCTTCACATCTCTGACGGTGAAATCCGGGTCAGGCATTCTGTAATTAGCAAAGAAAGCAATGTTAAATACTGTCAAGATAACTATGGGTACACTCTCGTTACCATAATAAAAGAGAAATAAATGTATAGTGCTCTTTGTCCCTAGTGCAGGAGGTGGAATCAAGCAAGGCCTCTCTGAAGTGTGGACAGTGCAAGTTTTAATGACACACATGACATCTTTGCATTGGCAAGTGTACAACAGTTTCTCTGCTCACAATGAAAGAGGAGAGGTGTCTTTTTGAGCACTTTTTATCAGCACTAGAGTGGGAGAGAAGGGAAGGGGTTGGGAGTGATTTCAATAAAATCCTAAACCCTTAGAGCTTCTCAAGCAACTCGTGGTGGTTTGCAACTCGTGGTGCCTCATGTCTGTTCCCCAAGGTGAGCATGATCACACTTGCCAAACTGAGGCACAGAGCAGTAAAACAACCTGCTCAAAGCCACATCATCACAGGCTGGGATCATGGCTTGGAAATAAAATATATATTAAAAAAAAATAAAAAATTGAATCCCCTTTGTTTTAATGACTGTTCCAAACCTCCTTGTCTGGCAAAAGACAACCCGGCTGTATTTGGTGGGTTGGGAAATTGTTCAATTCAATTTGGGCTAATTCAGAGCTAAATTAAATGGTAGCATAATTGGTTCAGGGATGTTGATGCATTTACAGGATCACTTCTAACACAGGCAATGTTTTAGGGCTTAATGTAATTGGAGAGTAGCCTGGTACAGCAAGTGAGCAAGTTCTACATGTCAGGGAGAGAGTAAAATTCTGCAGCATATCAACTGGATGGAAAAAGAAAACAAAAACAGTAGTGAGGTTTTAAGGGTGATTGACTTCATTTTACTGACAATATTTCACACTTCACATTGCACAAAAGCTGACTAAGGAATTGTAATGAAAAACAGCCCAGTGGGACCTGTCAGCTCCATGCTCTGCCCCTCATTTGCTGCCCTATGTTGAAGATAAACAACTTGCTTCTGGACTTTTGACATCATTTAGCTGAAAATCAGAACAATCCAGCAAATGTTCAGAGCAATACTTTTTACTATTAGGAAAAACTAAAACGTAAAGTTAAGAATTGCATTTATTGGCATGCACATATCTTGAGAACTATTTGCCAAATTCTGCTTGTCCACTTTCTTTTACCCTTATCACCTTCCTCTGGTGGGATGCAGAGGCTGGACAGTATCTTTTGTTAGTTCTCTGCCAACCCTCACATCTTTGCATTTGGCTGTGAGGCCCTCACAGCTTTGGAATTCACTCCCTCACTGGAATGAAACAGCTTGAATCTACTGACCTTCAGGGTTCATTCAGAGCTCATCTTTTCTTTCCAAGCACTAGAAAATCATTAGTAGGGGAAGGAGGAACTATTTGTGGGTGACAAGAACATGCAAGGCTTGTCTGCAAATGACACAGCTTGCTTGTATTTGGTGTCAGAAAAATCCAACAATTAGATGGGCAATCTTTTTCATATTTGTATAAATCAAAATAAAAACAAACCACAAAGACGGAGAACAATCTTAGCCCAGATGGATATGAGCAATTCCATTCTTTCTGAGAGCTTCAGCAGCAGTCAAAAATAAACATTACTTAAACTTGAAGAACACAATCCTTGTAAACAATAAACATGTTTAGCTCTTTGGAGAGTACACCTGGCAGATTCTTGGGTTTTTTCTCTGCAGTCTACGGATGTGTGATGCATTAAAAAAGGAGTACACTAAGTGAAAAAATTCAGGCCTGAAAGCAGCAAGTTTCAAGAACTCATTTTGTAGTTAGGCAGCCTTGGGAGGTCCAGCTTTAATTCCAACCCATTCTGTTGCCACAGATGACTGTACTTCTTCAGCTCCAGCCCCACCAGCATCACTGCCACACTCCCTCTTTTACAATTAGGGCTGGTTTGCTACAAAACTATGATAGCAAAAAAAAGTTTTCTTGAATGTCACCAGTCATTTGTTTTTCTGTTTATAAATCCAGAACAGCAGCAATGCAAGAACTGCACAGAAATGTTTTTTCCTTGATGTTATGTGATTTTCAGACAAATGCATCTTGTGTATAGCCACCATGAAGGCTTCTAAAGATTTCAAACATAAAAAATAGTGAAGAATAGTACAGCAGGGTGACTTAATTCCAAAATACGACTGACTACATTTGAGATTTTCAGCAGTCTGTAATACACAAATAGTGTTGCTTGTTTCCTGAGTCAGAAGAGAAATGCAAACACCTCAGTCTGCACTGGGTGCATTTTAGCAAATGTTTAAAGATTTGCTAGAGAATCTATTCAAATCCCAATGAGGATGAGCTCTAGCCAGCACAGGTATCTGATTAACCACAACACAATGCAAGATGACTGCTGTTCAGATAAGAGATAACATCTCTCCAAAGAGCATTCTCTCCCTGAGTTACAATCCTGGAAACAGCCCTCCAAGAAAAACAGCCTCTCTCCTGCTCAGAGATCACAGGTGGGCTTTCCTGCTTTCAGAGGTACAAGGAGCAGCTCATGATGGTCAGAAGTACAGAGGAAAGCAATTTTCAGAGTTTCATTGTAAGGATATTTCCTCATTCCTCTCATTCTTTGCCATTTCAGAGTACCTCCAAGCACAGTAACCAAAGGTTCAGCTCTGTACATCTGCCAGGCACAGACATGCAGGCTGACTGCTCAGCACAAGCAGAAGTGGAAGCAGGTATCAGCAGTTATTCAAAACGTCAGAAGTAAAAAAATCATCTTGTATCATGCATTTTGCACCCAATATACCATATCCTGATGTTCACAGCCTCCTGTGATCTGAAGCCCAGGAATGTTTGTGGCTACAGGATGAGCTCTCATTTCCACACTTCTCTGCTGCTGGAGCAGGAGCTGCACTGGTACCATTGGCACAGTGGGAGCTGAAACATCTCCCCAGTTTTCTTCTTGAACTGAGAGGAATTTCAAGTGAACTTCCTCAAACACAGGAGGAGGATCTGGCTGGTGGGAAGGTGCTGCAGTATCTCTGGCTCCTAAACACTCCCCAGCCTCACTGAACAGCTCATGCCTTCTTCAGGAAGAAATTCTTGAAGCTCTTACCATTTGCCCTTTAGGAGCAGCAGTTTAAAACCAATGCATACAGAGAGAGCCTATTGAGCACTTCTTGTTCAGAGTTCAACATACAAAACTATTTTACTACATCACCAGAAGCATCGCAGCAGCTCCTGTTTGCTGTTATAGTAAAAGGACACATGGTTGTCAAATACCCCAAAATCTGCTTCTTCTCTTTCTCTCTTTAAATTATACTGGGGTGGCTTGATTCTTTGTAATTAATACTTGGGACTCCCTGGTCGCCTTACCTGTGGGGTGTTCCACAGTTGGAAGCTGAGGTAAAACTGAGTAAAGTAATGATGCTTTCAAAAAATTATTTTTCTTTCTTTCGGCTATAGTCAGTTACACGATCCTAATTTCCACAAGAATCAAGGAACACTAATCTAAACTATGGATTATATGGCTGATAAAGTTAATGATTTTAATACTTCTGTCTTAGACACTGTCACTTTCACAAAGTTGCAGGATTCTCTTATTAAAATACCAAATCCATTATGACTGGGTATTAACAAAATGCTACCTCAAAAAGGCTCCAGTAATCCCATATTTAACTAGATATTATTAAATATTTACAAAGCTGTAACATTCTGAAGAGACATAATTATAATGGAAAACGACAGGCATCATTAGAATTCCACCTGCAATGAAGGAAAGAATTGAGAAGTCAAAAATTGAAGGGAGTTTGTTCTGTCATTACAGCACGGATTGGGTTTAAAAACCTTTGGATTTCATTCCTAACTTTCACCGCTGACTTATTTTTGACTGTGTAGTACCATGCTGTATGCACTTAACTTTTATAGACCTCATTATCTGCTTGTTTATAAGCGGAAAATAATCATTCCTCCTCTCAAGGGTGCTGACAGTCTTACTAATTGCAATCCATTTTGAGATCATCAAAAGAAATATCAGATACAAGTGGAAAGCATAATGGTTATTTTATAAAAGCATTTACTAATCACCAAAATTTGGTTGTAACTTACTTAATTCCCAGTCCATCCTTATTTCTGAAGATGAGGGGAACTCTGAGAGCTTCTCTTTGCACATATTCAAAAGTAAAATCTGTGAAAATGAATAAGAACAACATCCAAAAGCAATTACAATGATGTTGGCACCTCACATTACATTTTCTCAGACTCTCCCCATTTCCCTTTTCTCACGAAAGAACTCCCTATCACCTAAAGAGAAATAGAAAGAGAATGCATATTTTAGATCCAAACCGGAAACCCAATGACAGACAATGCTCTCCCAGCTGCTCCCTATTTTTCCTGTTCACTGATGCACATAAAATAGAAGCCAGTCAGTTTGTCAATTAAGGTCTGTGTTGAAACACCCAGGCTGTAATGAAATACCAAATTAACAGTTCAAAGATAATCCTGACTAAATTACTGCAAATCAGTCTGGTATTTCTTGGGCAAATGTGTAGTTTAAAGTGTATGTGTAAGTTTAGATATTCTAAGTTACTTAGATAAATACATGTTTTCTTGTGAGCATTATCTGGTTCTAGCAGAAAGCCCTGATTCTGTGAACACATTCTTTTTATGTGGGGGTTACTGTTGATTTTGACAGAACAACTTTTAATTAATCAGAAATGTAACTTCAGGAGCTGATAGTCAGATTTTTTACAGCTCCTGGCACTTAGGAAGTCTGTGAAAAATGAATTGTGGGGAGTCAGAGTATAATACACAATCAAAGTGAAAATTAAACAAATTTGTCATGTTAACACTGGCCAGCACTACCTTGTTGCTCCTCTCTGAGGATTACACAGGACTGGCCTTTCCTGGGGATTTCTCTATGCACTGTCTGACACAATAGCAGTGATTTGGGGATTAGAGAGGAAGTTACAAGGCAGCGATTTGGCTGAGCCATGGCTACAAAACCCCCACTCCATTTGAGATATTCTAAGTCAGAGAGCAGAGGAATTCCTGCAACAGCCATGGACTGTTTCTATGGCTCTGCTATTCCCCCTTTTTTACAGGGAAAAATGACTTTTATAAAGAGTCCATACACTGCCTTAAAATGGAAAGCATTGCTTGAGTGTTCAGCACTACAAAATGCCCCACACTGCCAAACCCAGCGTACAATCGCTGCAGGATATTCAGGTCCAGGAGCAGTTTAACTCCTAGATTCATCCAACTGGCCATGCTTCCTGGGAGAGCACGAGCACCTCACCCTGAGCTTGTACTCCTGATGTTTCTCTGCTCTAAAACCTGCACTGAAAGTAAGAGGGGGCCCTGAGGCCAAGCTCCCATGCCTGCACATGTACTTCTCTCTATTTTTACAACTTTTTCTTTGCTATTCAGTTAGTAATTATGACAAGTAGGGATATAATGTTCCTACTTAAGAGTTACCAAATCAGAGCACTGTAATTATCCATTTACAGAAACATTAAAACTACAGAAACTTTATTGCCAATAGTCTCAAAGTAAGTGCAATGAATACTCCATTTAACTAAGGTTACCAAGTAAATATTTCTGTGCTGGAGAAGTCATCCTTTCCCATAGGCATCCCCATTAAAGCTGTTGCCTTTAGGTAAGCAAATAAATAAACCGCAGAGACTTTTTACAGACACTGATCCAAGTCAGAAAGTCAACAAACATCAGGAATAATATTGGTGGAAGAAGCATTGGAAGCTATGTAGCCTTGCAGACTAGAGAACAAGTAGCGGTGACAAACTGCATTCAAGCCAAAAATCACACCACTGCGAGTTATCATTAAAAATAAAAACAAGGACATGGGAAAGAAAAAAAAAATTGCTCAACTAATTCCATGTGTTCATATAAACTGTTTTATTCTTACATACTACTATCATTGTTTTGCTCAGATTCAATTAAACTCTTGGATTTATAGAGAAAAAAAGTAAACCAATAGTAAAAATAAAACCAGAGCAAATAGCAAGGCAGATCCTTTCTTCCTAATGCCCCAACAAAGCATTTAAATCCCTTGTGGGGTTGAACAAAGCCGACACAGACCACAACAAAATAACAAAAGACACTCATTTATTTTCAAGTTCCCTAGAAAGGAGAGAGCTGCCCAAAGATTTTGGAGCTGCCAAGCCAGGGAAGATGTGGATTGTACTATCCTTAGCATGGAGCAGTGGCAACCACTGGAGTGTTTTGAAGCTGAGGGTAGAATGCAATCATTTTCTGGAAAATTAATTAACATTTTCCAGCTAAAAAATAGTTGCTTGTGTTTTGTTTGGAGGAAGAGGGGTCAGGGTTGAGCTTATCTCCTAAACAAATACCTTCCTAAGTAAGATAGGTATTTAATTTCTCCACCACATCAACTTTTCTAAAAGGAGCTTAAAATGCTCATGTAAAACTAAGCCTAGGGGGGAAAAGGAAATTTTCTAAACTCGATTAGTGGCTCCACACAGTTAGAGCAATTTCAGGAGGATTACAGCCAAAACTTCTCTTTCCTGAGAAAGCCATCCTAAACAGGCATCCTCAGTCAGGCCGAGTTTTGGTCATAGCCATCTGGGATTAGGGATCCGTGTCAACAGTACAGCAGTAAATAAAGGTGACCTGCAACCCCCCGGCCCGTTTGATTCCCGGGCAAACCTCTCCCGTTTCCCTTCCTGCCCGGCAGCCGTGCGGCAGAGCTGGGCTGTCTGGCTCTGCTTACCGCTCCGGAATTCGAGTCACCTAAGCAAAGCAAGTAACTTTGGGGAGGGGAGCGCTGTAATTTAATATATGATAGACACACAAAGAAGTTATTGACTTTAAAGTCTCCGAGCCTGGCAAACAGGCTCATCAATCGCACCCTTTCCCAAAAGCGGTCTTGGATTCAAGAGGGGGAGGAGGGGGAGCAGGAATCACCTCTGGCTAAGTGGGGGCTGGGGTTTCGGCCTCTCCCGTGCCAGGTCCTAATTCCTGAACAGCCCGGTGCTGCGCTGGGGTCACGGTGGCGGGGCACGGCGGGGGGAGCGCTGGGCGCTGCCATGGATCACCGCGCTCATCCCAGCACCGCGCGGGGCAAAAGCCGCCCTCCGGGTGCGGGGGGGACGGGCCGGGGCAGCCCCCCCGGGGCGAGACGGGCTGCAGGGCCCCACCAGCAGCCGCCCCCCGGCTCCCCTCGGGCCGGCGGCGTCACCGGATCCCCGGGCAGGGGCGCGGGCGCGAAATCCGAAGCCGGAGCGGAGCCGCACGTGGAGGCGGCGGCGAGCGCGGCCGGACAGCCCCGGCCCGGCAGTGTTACCTTTGCCGTCCATGGCATGCACGAAATCCCCGTGGTACATTTTACTCTTTAATTTCTCTTCCAAATTGAAACTCCTGATGCTGACAATTTCCTCCACGTCCGAGAGGTCCTCGTTCTCATCGTACCGCCTTCGGCCGATGCAGCGCTAGAAAAGACATAAAAACCAAAATAAAACACATTGTCCGGAAAAGGAAAAACCGAGGAAAGCACATGGATCGTGCACAACGGTTTGATAAACACATTCTGGGGGAAATAATTAAGCTGGCAAGGCACAAACTGAACAAAACCTGAACCCAAACAAGCTCCAACCCATCTGCATGCACCTTTTCCATCCCGTGACACGGAACTCGGCAGGAATAACAGGTGCTTGGCTTCAGGAAAACTCAAACTTGGGCTGCTGAGCAGGGGCTGGCGCTGGAAGGCGAGCGGGGGACACGTAACTCGCCGACAATTCACAAGCTACAGCACCGATGCGTTTTGCAATCCCGCAAAAAACCATGAACGGCGGCCAACGCTCGTTAGCGACCGGATCATTTTTTTTTATTGTTAATATTATTATTGTTATTATTTTTGCACGTGAGCACGAGCTAATTCCCCGGGGAAGGGAAGGGGGGCGAATCTTCGCATCTGATGCCCAGCATCCAGGTTTCGGTATTTACATAATCCGAGTGTTTCCATAGTCACACCGGAAGCGGCGATTTAAAAACCAGATCGCTTTATGTAACGCCGCGATGGATGCGCAGCCCCCGCGCGCTCCCCCCGCCGCCCCGCACGCTCGACAGCGGCGAAAGCGCGGGGGTCCGCGGCCGAGGGGCAGCAACGAGTTCAATCCGGGGGGATGGAGGGTAGGCCCGGCGGAGGCCGGTGCCGCTGCCCCGGGGAAACTGCGGCGGGCGCGGAGACGGGGCTGGAGGCGGCGGGGACCGGCCGCGCACAAGGTAGGTCCCCGGAGGAGCGGAGGGAACCCGGTGCACCGGTTGCCGCCGGCGGCTCTGCCCCTCTCCCGGCAGCTCTCGCCCTGCGAACCCGCCCCGCAGCCCCGCGGACACGCGCGGTGGATCAGCGCAAACCCGCACGCACCGGAAAAAAAAAAGATCCATGATCGTCCCACCCTGCCCGTCCCTCGGTTCCATTCCGCCCCTTCCCCGCTGCCTCAGCCGCGCTCTTGCAAACTAAGTCGCTCCGCTGCCTACGTCCCACATGCATTTCTCCCTTTGCAAACAATTAAGCAAAATCAATTAAAAGGCACGAATAGGAAAGAGACCGAAGCCAGCTACACACCAATCTTCTTCCAGAGTCTTTCTTTGCCTCCATTTTTTTGGAGAGTTTCATCACTTATTTGTCAACAGTTCCTGTCCTGCATATTTGGCCCAAATGGGGAGGAGGCAAAACAAAAGCCATCCAGGGCTCGCTAAAGTTTTGCAATTTTGCACCAGGACTTTTTTTT
>VWZT01010703.1:37133-65245 GCA_013397055.1 Pachycephala philippinensis | reverse complement strand
CTGGGGCGGCGGGGAGCGGGGCGGGCGCTGCTGCCGCCGCCCCGGAGCGCCCGGCCCGCCCCGGGCAGCGGGAACAGCGCTCCCGGCAGCTCGCTTCGGTAGCTCGTTTGTTTTGGAGCGCTTCATGGCACGAGTTCAGAGCTGCCTCTGGGCTTTTATCTCCGCCAGATAGTGCAAGATTTGTTTGATTGTTGCGTATTTCCCCCGCGGAGGATGCTCGGGACCGCAGAAGCCGCGGTGCCTGCTGCGTGTACCGTGGGCAGCTCACCGGGGCGCTGAGTGCGGGGTCACCGTGCCGTGTTCGGGGTGTCGAGAGCGAAGGGGCCGCGCACGGAGTCCCGCAGCGCTGCCCGGGCTGCGGGGCTTCCATCCCGCTCCTCTCCCAGACCGCGTAGCGAGGGCAAGGCCAGCTGTTGCACTGCACCTGCTTTTAGATAAACCCAGAAATACAACTGATTAAAGTTGGTGGTGTCCCTCAGACTCATCCGTCATCAGTCCTTTGCAGTCGCGAGGTTTCTGGTTTTTATTTAAGGAAAACTTGGGTGTTGCTTAGTTTGGAGTGTTTTGCGTGGTTTAGAAACGTTTTTTTGTTCGAGTTACTTTCGAGTTTGATGTGAAGCGCAGTGTAGTAGCCCGAATTGTCTCATATGAAAGCTCCATATAGTTTGAAATACAGTAACTCACAGACTTCCTCATCTGCCCAGACCTCTGACATACAAAGCTGCAAACTCTGTCTTCAGCCCCTTTATGCAGCTGTTAAGAATCCTTCACGGTTTATAAATTCGGAATTTCACTCTTGCCTTGCTTTATTTTGATTTTTTGCCCTGCTTGTAACAAACTGAATATTTTCAGCCCTTGAATCTACTCCTTTGCAGAGCCATTGTTCCAGTGATGCTGTTGGAAAACACAGCAGCCTCCTGACGGTCAAATAAATGTCACTGTCCTCCTTCAATGGCTAAAAACAGACCACAACTCTTCGGGAGGTGGTGGAGCGCTGCTCGTTTGACTGACAGGCGGCTGTGTTCGTGCGTTTGAGTCGGTTCTCCTTGGGTAACACGCATCCGGCAGGGAGCTCACAAGCTGCCTCTGATAATGAGTTTTCCTTGTTGAACACCCGTTCTGCCATCTCAGAGCAGCTTGAGGCTGCTTGAGTCAGGCCTTTACATTGAGAGAGAATATGGGAAAAAAATGTAGTTTGTTGGGGTTTACAGATTTTCTTCTAAGGGAGTTAAAAAGGCATCTCAGTTAATGTAAATGCTATTATTTAAGGTTACACTTAATGTCTTGAATTCCTTTTCTCTAAATAGATGGTATGTGGACTCTCAAAATCCGTGGATGTATGAGCTGAGGCTTCTGCTTGTTTCTTAATTCTCTAGAATTCTAGGGGTTCAGTCTCCTGCTGTTGAAAACCGCTGCTTTCGAATTTGTTGCTTAGGGTATTTCAGGAAAAAGCCACTTTGTTCCAATTAACAAAATCTCTAATTGTCAGGAATGTTACATGTGAACATTCATATTTTAGGTTTTCCAAAGCCCCCCCTAAAAAAAATCCACTTTTTTTTCTTCCTTTGACAAGTTCAGCATGGAAATCCACCCCTAGGCTCTTTGGTTTTGCACTGACAGATCTAGTCCTAGTCCTGTAGCCAAGACTTCCTAATCTAATTTCAGAAGAGTTGAGTTACCTTTCGAATATTTCTAGATTTCTTTTTAAAACTTTGCTTATCTTTTAGAGTTGTCCCTCTGCCTTGAAAAGCTGGGCTGTTTTGCTGTCACGCCTGTGCATTGTTTACTGACTGCAGTTCTCTGGCACCTGATACTTGAACAAAATGCTGCTAAAGTACAATCTAGTCTTGGATCAAAGCTGACAACAGCAACGAAGGGTCATTGTTCTTCTCTTTTCCGTATCAGGCAAGGAAGAAGGAGTTTAAGTGACAGATCCAGGACCACCCAGTGAATTGATGGGAATTGTCGGGAGTGGAATGTGCTGGTTTCCATGCCAGCCCCATTGATCCTTACTCTTTGATTAGACAGTGCTTGCATCCTCTAGTAAAAGCTAAGTTTATCTCCGCTAAACTGTTCCGTTTTTTTGGAATATTTTTGTGTCAAACTGCAGCCATTTTGCGAAGTTTATTCCCTCAAGATTGGTGATGTATACCCCGGGTAGAATGAGGCATGCCAAAGGCAAGGGATTGCTCGGTCAGTGAGGTGGAGTATGAAATGCTCAACCAGGTTTCAAACCCTGAAGTGTTATATTTCCTCGGAGAAGATTAAAAACCTGTTTTACAGTTAGTTTTGTTTCAGACATCAGGATTTGCCACGGTGTGTGAGCTTCAGAAACAGTTGCAGGGGCTGGTGATGGCAACTGATGTGAGAGCTGAGCTCCCCCCAGTAAACCTGAGCATTTCCTTCACTCAGGTTTCCATGGATGCTATCATCCAGTGCCATATGTCCAAGGGAAAATCCATGAAGCTTATAATTTTCATTTAGTATACTTTTCCAATTTATGGAGCCAGCAAGTAATATCAATCCTCCAAATTGTTAAAGAAAGAAATTGTACATTGTAGGGTATGTGTAGTCCATGAAAGAATGGAGGATTCCTTCCATACACTGTGGGGTGCATCACATATTTCTCACTTCTGTATTATAGCCTAGATATTGTTGTATGATCTTCCCTCTCAAGCCTGGCTTTATGTGTTTTTATTTCACAATCCAGTTTATTTGAATGTGGGAAATAGTTTGCAGACTGTATCCAACACTGCAAGCACCAGCTCATGCACACCTACAGCAGCAGAGTCAAGAGCTCCACAGTGAACAGGCTGCTGGCAGGTTATTTTTGTTTGAACAATTATTCTGACTTGTTGGCATCATTTTGTCACCAGGGATACATCACACAATAGCGTGACAATGTCACGACATGGGAGTCAGAAATCATAGGAAAGTTCTTAATTGCCAATAGTCATAAAACCAGAAGACTCAACATCTCCTCCTGCCACCAATTAAAAGCTTTGTGAAAATGAGTCAGAACGAGGGGTCTGAATTATACACTGGTTGGCTTCCTTATATGTAGGATTCAGATGATGATATTTACCAGGTAGCAGTTTGCTTTTAAATATCTCTGGTGTTCCAGGCTGGCTGGGCTTTGACTAGATGGGGATGTATATGCTTCAAATATTGAATATCATCAAAGAATTGTCAACTCTTGCCTTTGAAATGTGGCCAGTATGGTCTCCTGAAGACAGCTTCAGTCATGTTCTGCAGAAGATTGACTGGGATGATAAATATTTATGAAACTGATTTCCATAATAACAGTTGGTGCTGAGGCAAGGTTAGGTGGGACCTGGGGCAGCTGGTGTCAGAGCTGTACAGGTGCTCAAGACAGCATTGTCCTTGTCTAGTAAAGGTCACTTTGCTGTTCTAAATACTAAATATAGTCTCTATAGAAGTTTTTTAGTGGTATTTAGCTGGGTTGCTGATAGAATAACGTGAAACAATGTCACTTTGTAACCTGCAGGGAAGAGGCCCAGTTTTGTGGCTTCTGCTTCCACGTAGCTTTCTGTACTGCTACTGCACTTACAGGTTAGAGCTGGGCTGGAGAATCTTCCCCCATGCGAGAAGTTTCTTCTATTCCAGTCACAAAAGGAAAGTTTTGTGCCTCCTTTGAACATCCCTGTCTTGAGGTTATAGACGAGCAAAGCAGGCAGTGTGGAGTATTTGGGGCTCTTGCTGTTCTGTCTTGGAGCAGCTGTGAGTGGCTGCTGTAGTTTGGAGGATGTAAAGGGGATACTGAGCCTCTGGGTAATCTGAAGTTGTACTTACTGAATAGATTTGCTGTGAGTTACACTGTGCAGAGGGGTTCTACCCCCTCAAGATGTATTTGCTCCAATCATACAGGGATTGCCTTTTCATGTTTGCTAGCAAAATAAAATGAAATCCTGTATTTGTATTCCAATGTCAGCATCAGTAAGTATTAATGTGTTTTGCCATTCTGCAGCATACAATAATCTGCGGTCAAGATCCTGGACTAATGCATAAATGATGCTTAGTTTCCCTTCTGTATGAAACCACTAAATAAGATCATTATTTTGACTTATCTGTTTTTAATTTCCGGTGAGTTATTCTGGCTCATACAGAGTCTCTGTATGAGTTGTTTATAACTCTTTATGAATTGTGCAGACAGTCTGTGAGAGCCTGGCTCTGCGCCTCTGCCTCTGGAGTGAATAGTACTGTCAGGAAAACAGGGAGCCAGCCAGAGGAGCTGATTCCCAGTGATGCTGTGACACTCGGCTCATTATTGAGTTTCCTCTGTGGTGCCACCCATAGACAAGCAATGATGGATGGACCCTCAAAAATGCAGTTGTGATGTTTGATCAACACAGCTTTCTTTTAAGCCATTCCAATGCTAGACTGTATAAAATGCAGTCCCAGTTCAGGGTTATATTCCCACCAACCTGAGCTCAGAGGCATCTTTGTGGGGAAGGGGAGGAAAGGAAGTAATCTAGAAATTATAGCTCATAGATAGTACAGATTTACTTGAGATAAGGCATTTTATTTCCTTTTCTCTACAGCACTGTCTACTGATTCTGAAAAAGATGTAAGCCTGTGATTTTAATTTAAAAGCAGGGGCTTTATTTAAGCTCCTCTGGTCAATTAAGACATGGGAGCATTATGAGGAAGTAACTGACATGAACTTGGTCAGGATATTGAACTTTAAAAGAAGTTGAAGTGCAGATTCTTCTAGAGGGCAAGTTGTTAAATTTCTTGCAATATGGTAGTAATCAGGCTGCTGTGACTGAAATCCAGGACTGTTGAAGGGTTAACAAGGTTATGTGCCAAAATTCACTTATCTTCTGAAAACATCTGAATACCCACCGTTTTTAGGCTTATGAGAGCTGTGTCCTAATGTCATGAGTCCTTTAGTTTTGTCAAGAAGCTGTACTTCAGATGTACAGCTTTGTCAAGAGCCGTAGTAAATCTGTCAGTCATATCTGTAGGGTGATCTGAAGTTAAAGTTAGCTCTTCTTTGAACTGGGGATTAGCCCAGATGACTTCTTGAGGTGTCTTCCAGCCTGTGTTAGACTGTGATTACGCAGCAAGGCAGGGCACTTGCAGCAGGGCAGCTGCACAGTCAAATCATGCAGCAAGTGTTCAGAGAAGCTTTGAAAGTGGTGAAGGAGAAGGTGCTAAAAGTGTTGTATTGGAAAGTGTGCAGCCATTGACGACAGTTCCTGCCCTGAGCAGCTCTTCTGAACAAGTAGAGCAGGAACATATCCTGCCTAGAACATCAGCATGTACCTGTGAGCTCAGGCTTTGTATGAATTTGGATCATATCAGATGACCTCACCAGGGCCCTGTTCTTGCAGGTATTACTTTACAAGAGCAGTTGTGATCTGTTTATTTTGAAATTGCAGCATGAGCAAAGGAGGGAAGAACTTCTGACACTTTGCGTCGTTGTTAGAAAACAGGCACAGGCTCTTATGGTGAAAAATGAAGCTTTTTGTTTTAGGTGCCTGGCTCAAGCTTGGCCCAGCAAGTAAACTCGGAGTTGAAAAGAGCTGGCAGTTTTTCTGCTAGTTTATACTGAAAGAGTTCCCAAATTAGCTTCGCTGAGAGTTTGAGGAGACAGAAAACATGAACTGATTTTTCACTTATGGGTCAGGCTGGGGTTACTCTGCCAGACATTAACACAAGGAATTCAAAATCAGATGCTTGATATCATTAGTATGGAGGCATTGATTAATGGAAATATAAAAAGTCTTCAATGTTTGGCAGACTAAATACATCAGTTCTTAAAAGAAAATAAAGTCTTCCTCTCATGAAGCTCTTTAGTGCCATGTTTATGTTATCACACTAAGTACTAGGATAAAGGATTAAAGTGTCTTGCCATGCTGGATGGCTTTGAATCTATGAACAGCAGAAGACTTAAAAGAAAAATCTCTAAGTATGAAAATGAATCCTCAGTGGTGAAGGATTGCAATTGTTCTGTGAAAAACACAGGAAACCCAATATCCCACGAGTATGTTGGGACTTAACAAGCAATCTTGCAGAAGAGAGACCTGACAAGCAAATGTTTATCCTCTCAAATGTGAAGTTTCCCACAGCTGAAAAATTGTATTTTTAAATCCTTGAGCAAGGACTGTGTATGCATTAATATAATTTCTTATTGAGCTTCTTGTAACACTTGGAAACTGCTTGCTAGCTGGCTGGGTGGTTAGACTTATGACAATAAAAGCTTTCAATAAAGGAATTAAAAAATTGGCAAATGGCCTCGAATGCCTGTTGAAACATGTCTGAGCAAAACCCTGGATTGCCTTAATAT
Organism: Pachycephala philippinensis; assembly: GCA_013397055.1. Lineage (NCBI taxonomy): Eukaryota > Metazoa > Chordata > Aves > Passeriformes > Pachycephala > Pachycephala philippinensis. The sequence continues at coordinate 58,932 of VWZT01010703.1, read as the reverse complement.
AGTGGGTGCATTGGTGATTAAGAGTCCTGGTGTCCTGGAACATGCGTAAGAAGAAGGGATCCAGGACTAGGTTAGTCTGCCTCAGCTCTTGCAAAATAGTGAGGTTTGAATGTTCCTGCTGCTTTTGCAGCTGTCTTTGGGCCCTAGTTTCCATGTCTCCTTGCAACCATATTACTCATGAATTTTTCTTCCTATCCGCTTGATGTGCTTGTATTTCAGATTGCTGTCAGGTTTTTTCCTCTGCATTTTACCTGTATTTTGTCTGTTTAATGAGTTCCTTTGAGAAAGAGCACTGAACGTAGAGACCTTGGTGCATTATTCCCTCTTTGGAACTGTCCTTTGTCTGAAAGGCAAATTTATCAGGAAAGATCATTTCAGGAGAGCTGTTGGGATTGATGTCACTCATCAATTGCACATATGTGTAAAACCACCTGGCAGTTTTTAAACCAGTTAAAAGGCATTCTAGTTCATTTTCATTATTAGAAATATCCAAGCTGGTTTTATGAATTTCCTAGTGCTGTTATTTAATGCTGATTTTTTACTTCTTAGGCACAGACATGCTTGGAGATCTAAGATTATAAAAGGGCATGGCTGCATATGGTAGTGGAGGGCTGGAGCATCTTCATGAGTAGCTTCATCTTTGGGGGAGCAGTGATGTCTTGGAGCACTGTGGTATCTTTTCTGGAGACATTGTCTTTCCTCCAGCCTCTAACAGGCTTGCTTGGCTGCCGTGGGCATTTTGGAGACTTTCATGTTGTGAATCTGTGTTCCAGAGTCTGCTTAAATACTTTAGTGAAGGAATATAGCTGAGAGCTCCACGGAAAGGTGATCTTTCTCATGAAAGGTTTCTGCACTTTAGAACTTAAACCCAAATATCCAAGGAGAAAGGACCACCAAGGTTGTTTCAGGCAGTCCCCTGCCTTTGCAACCTTTTGTGTTACAGATACTTCAAAAGACTTTGTAAGTGAAAGATCAAAAGCTGTGTCTTCAATATAACATAAAAGAAGAAATATTTCACTTAAGGAGTCCAAGTATGCTGTTCATAAGGGTCAGCTGTTTTGCTGGCATGAGCTGAAGGTGGCAAGGTGGTTGTGGGTTTGCTCTGCAACAGAACAGTAAGTGTGAAAACAGTGGCCTTTGCTTGATAGCTCAGACCTAAATGTGGACCTAATGAAGGGGGTGCAGATTGACATGAAGAGAAATGTAAATACAGACTTACTTTGTTTGGATCAGATGATCTTCCAGAAACATAGTGTAAACTTTGAATAGCCTATAGTCAAATAACGTATGGTGTAGGTAACTGCATCTCTCTCCTTTTCTTTTCAGGTGGCTATGGTGGAAGTTCAGCTCGATGCAGAACACGACTACCCTCAGGGGCTCTTGATAGCCTTCAGTGCCTGCACTACTGTGCTTGTTGCAGTTCACCTTTTTGCACTCATGATAAGTACCTGCATTCTTCCAAACATAGAAGCTGTTAGCAATGTGCATAACCTCAACTCTGTCAAGGAATCTCCTCACGAGCGTATGCACCGGCACATTGAGCTCGCGTGGGCATTTTCCACTGTCATTGGGACTTTGCTCTTTCTTGCAGAGGTGGTGTTACTGTGCTGGGTGAAGTTCCTTCCTTTAAAGAAGAAAACTGACAGCACCCCGCAGAGCAACAGTTCTACCATCACATCAGGACAGGCAGCAGCCATTGCATCGACGTCCATTATGGTGCCCTTTGGATTGATTTTCATTGTGTTTGCAGTCCACTTCTACCGGTCACTGGTGAGCCATAAAACAGACAGGCAATTTCAGGAACTCAATGAACTTGCTGAATTTGCACGGCTCCAGGATCAGCTGGATCACAGAGGTGATGCTGTCACCTCAGCCGTCACCAATTTTGCATAAACACGTGCTTAAGAAAATAAACCCCCTATCCTGCTTCTGCCTTATGGTGACTCCCTGTGGATGAACTGGTCGAACTGCTGATTACCATTTAAAGAATAATTATAAATATTGTTCTAACCCTTTAGAGAGGGAAAAAATGTTCCTTTCATACAAGTTTTGCTATCTGAAGGAATGGATGGTGGGGTGTGATTGCACTGCGTGTGCAGCCCTCCTCCTGTGAACACTGTCTCGCATCTTTCTCGTTAATGCTGAATGGTGGCTGTATAAATACATGGAAAATAACATTGTACATTTGGGTATTTGTTAGGAATGGATAGAGAAGTTGTGGGGTTTTTTTTCTCTGTTTATCTGATGTTGGCATTTACTAGAAGATACTGCTTGTCCTACCCATATTGCATGGCATGATACAAATTACTTGGGACATGCAGCAATTAGCGCTTGGTTTCAGCGCTAGCGCTGCTCTCCCTGGAAAGCCTGACAGATGGTAGGAGTGAAAGCTTTCCCACCACTTTCCCCAGTATGTTTTGCTGCCAAGTAATTATTACTTTGCTGATTTCTCCAGTGCCTTTTTCCCGTGGCACTTACACATTTTGTAACTTGCTAAAGACCCAGGACTAGACTTACTGCGATGTGGTGTGGCCACATGAGTAGGAATGAGACTCAACTCTTCTCTTCCGTGGAAGAAAATAAAAGCAATAACTGTTTTAAAAGTTCTCATGAGCTGGCACATATTATCTGGAGAGATAGATTTGCCTGTTTCTCATTTAAGAATCTTTTTTTAAAAAGAAGGAACTAGATGGAAATTATCACTGGATAATTTTTTTTGCTTGAAAATCAGAACCACTGCTGTTTTTTTCCAAGCCAAAGTAGTAATTATTTTATACTTTTATATTGAAAATATATTTTTAATAAATCCTCAGAAACAAGCAGCAAAAGGTGCTTTCTCTGTGTTGGATTCCCAAGTAATTAGCTATGCCTTGGTCTTCCTTGTTTAGAAAAGTGTTCTCCTTGCTGAAGTGTTGTATTTAATAACTCATTATACATATTTTGCTTCCGAAGGATCTGGAAGACAACTTTCTTGATGTATATTTATTTATGAAAGTAGGTTATTTGTAATTAATATTGCCGCTTTCTTTCAGACACCTCTGTGACAGCAAGGCTACTGTGTTGTTCATTTCCTCTCTAGGCAAAAACTTCCATTTGGTCTCCTAGATAATAGGTTTTTCCAAGAAAGATTCCAGCAGTTGTCCTGGGCTGCTTCAGTAATTCTGGCAATGTCTAGGAGTTTAATTTTTTGGAACACAGTTCTTCTATGGAGTAGCTTTGGGCTTTAATGGGTAAAAGCTGTTTTTTGAACACAAACTGGGACAAGTTTCAAGTCAAAGGGAAGAAAACTTGACCTCCCTGTCGTAGCTATCACTGTGGAATAGAAACCTGGGATTTTGCCATGAGACAGGAGGGACTGTGACAGCACAGTGGAGCTGTGCCTAACAGCCTGTGCTGAACGTGGTCTCACACCAACCTCCATCTCAGGTTATTGCAAACTGTGCAATTCAGGTGCAGTGTGGTTACTACTGAAGCAGATGGGGACTGATCTCTCCTGTCAGCAGCACCGCAGTGCAAAGTGCTGACAAGGTCACCCGTGGTGCCTTTGTATTCTAAAAACATAACTATAAAAAAAAAAAAAAACAACCTGCTGGGCTGTTTGGTTTTTCAGCAGCACTCATGGTTCACAAGCAGCAAACAGCTTTCCGCTTGGTGTTTTCACAAGTCCTGGCATACAGAGGCCAAACTGGATTTTCTCAGCTCTGCCATTACATGCTTCAAATATATTCTATTCCTGATGTAAATCCGATGGTGAGGGTTGTAACTACAGGCTCACAGGTGCTCATTCATGGAGTACTGGAGGCATCGCTTTAGTAGAGGCAATAAGGAAGCAGCATTCCAAAACACAAAATCTTGGTAGTAGGCACAAAATGTATTTTCCCATCCTTTACTGGAATATTAGTTTTGTCTTGGGGAAACAGGCCCCTAAAATCCCCCACTAAAGGAAGAAAACCTGACTTTATATTCACACTAGAGCAACTGATTGAAAGGGTGTGGTCAGGTGTAAAAATTTTACTTCTGTCTGTAAATTTTGTATTTAGAAGTTACGTGGTTCTGAATGGAAGTCCAGAAAAATCAGTTTTCAGAGTTTATTTTGTAAAATTCCTTGCTGTCCTGCATAAGTAGCTGAATTTCTCTTTGATTTGTGGATCTTTTACAAAGTGACTGAGAAGTGTGGGGTTTTCTTGTTGTTTAAAAGATACAGAATTAGAAGCTAGTGGGACAAGGTTATTTTTAGTTTTCTCAAGCTCTGAGCTAATGGCGCTGTTATTACAGCTAATTTTCTGACTATTTTCTGCACTTTAAGCCATGATATCAAGTATGTTTTTCTCATTTTCCACCTGTGAAAATGGTCATGAAAGTTACACCTTGGGTACCTTTGTCACTGTGTACCCAGGCAGTAACCAGACACAAACACGTGGGTCTAAACATTGAGTGCACTTAAAATTTTTTTATCCCTTATTTATACTAACGGTGTTAGGCATTTACCTCAATCATTTTAAACATTGGTTATTGTGTATCACTTATTTGGGTATAAAATACTTTCATGAAATAAAATATACTCAATTGTTGCGGATTATTTGTTATCTAGAGGCCTAAAATATACTTATTAATTGAAACATGATTTGTTGTAACTTCAGAAGACATCTTGGGTCACAGGTATGTTTTGGGCTATGTTTGGGGGGAGTGGGGGCACAGGTAGTTGATGGTACTTTTCTAAATGCTTTTAGAACACATACTAGAAACCCTCCTTCTCTAAAGCAAAGACCTTGAAACCAAAAGGAGTGTGATTTCTTTGCAGGAGGAATAAGTCAGAGGAGCTGCGCAAAGAGTCACTCTGCCTGTCTTCCAGCATTTTGGTGCTTGTCTTTTGGGGTTTTTTCCCCTTAATTGTTTTCCTTTCTTTTCGAAAATAATGGGGGTGGGAGGAGGCCACTGAGCAGAGTAAAGTGTACCTGAACAGCCTTGAGGGAAGGGTGAGGCAGACCACGACACGAACCGCGGTGTGGATTTGAGACTCGAAGGAATAAATAACCCAGGATCGTGTTGTTAATTTTTTTTTTCCTTCAGCATCTGGTTATTAATTATCGCTGTCATCAAACATTGCCCGGGCCTCTGCTAAAACACCAGCTGGATCATGTAGTTCAATCTAAATAAAAAGAATACAAATCAGTTATGCAGTGTAATTGAAGAAGCTTAAGGTTTTATAGGTCTTGATTACCTGAGCATTATGGGAGAGTCTCCCATGTATCAGGACTTCAGCTTATATTGCAGCCTTTCAATTATTGTTTTAGAAACAACGACACTCCCCTAATTATATTAGTGCGTTGAACATCACTTCATCTCCTTGAAATAGCTCTGAGTGACTTTAACTAAACACAGTCTTGGGCAAAAATGGCTTTGATTTGTAGCCTGTTGGGCCTCACCTGTAATTTTAATAAAGGGGGTGCTGGTGACAAAAGGCTTATGAAAACCTGAATTCAATTTTTCTCCTTTTATCTATTACTTCCTTCATATTCTGAGATCAACAGCTCTCTACCCATTGAAAGCACAGTAACAGCAGTGAAAGTTGGTGCTTTGTTTTTGCTTATAGAGCAGAAGAGAATTGGGTCATCACTTGGTCTTCAGGGAGTTAAATAAACAGCCAGACTTGCACATCCTGCCTTAATGTACCAGCAGTTCATCCCAGGCTGTTGGGTTCTTGAGGCTGTTCTCAGTGACCTTTGACAAACCACATATAGTAAATATTTTTAGCTACAGAAGTGCTGCTCCTTTCACTCTTTTTGCAAAATAGAGATAGTTTTTCCCTGGTGAGTATTTGGGGTTTATTATTCTGCACTGCCATGGGTGTGCCTGGGACTTACAGGATTAACTGGCTTGTCAAAACTGTGCTCAAAGGGCCCTTGGCTATAGAAACCAGATTTGAAAAAACGGGCAATGAAGATGCAACAGCTATGAGCTTTGGAAGGCTGCGTGTGCCTGGTGTTATTTGGAACTGCCCTGTCCCTGGGCCAGAGGACAGTGTGTGGCTTTACCTGCCCAGGGGCCGTGCTATTCCCTGTGTTACTGAAGCAAAGTAGTGTGCTGTGGTTATCCAGGGTGGTTCTGCTTGGCTCTAAGTGAAGGGGAGCTTCCCCACCCCATCCTGCACTGACCATCCCTTGGAAAGTGATGCCTTTGTGTTTAACATCTGCAGTTTGCAGACCACAGGGATTCAAGCTGAGACTCTTACAGACAGCTGTCACTTGGAGTCACAACTGTTCACTGCTGATTCCCATTTCCTGTCTTCCTCCAAGGGTATGGATTGGGGACAGGCTCTCCTGTCCTCTAGGTCATGCACCAAAGTGACACGCAAGGACCCAGTGGCTGCCAGGCTGATGGCCCAGTGTGTCTTTGTGTCTCACCAAGTTTTTGGGATGGGGAAAGGGCCTGGCTCTTCCTCTGCAGTGTGTGTCAGTCAAGGGAAAAGAGGAGCAGAGGATGTGGGCTCTAGGACACCATCTCCCCACCTTGGGTCCAGGTGGGAAGCTGCACACACCCCTCTGCCCCTGGAGCTGCTGGACAGGTGAGCCCTGACAGGGAGGAAAGAGCTGCTGTTGGCCCTGCAGCTGCTCGGGTTCCTGCAGGGTCTGCTCAGCCTCAGCACTTGGGCTTGGTGAAATCATTTGGTCTTGACGCAAATCCCACTATTGTCTCTGCCTCTATTGTCCCCGTTTCCTTTGTGCTGCATCAGGTCTCTGAGCAGTTCTGGTGCATTTTTTCAGATGTAGGCGATTGGGAGGCTCCAGCAGAGGCTGCAGGAGCTGTTAGTCCCTATGGAGCCATTTAGGACACTGCTGGCCAAAAGACTCTGAGCACACACCCCATGGGCGCAATCTCTGGAGGAGTGAAATGCTACCTGGAGAGCTGACCCGAGCACTGATGAATGCAAACACCAAAATTTCCAAGCAATTACCTCTGGGAGTGGATACTGAGGAGGGGCTGGAGCGTTGTCTCTGCCAAAGTCAACCAGAACTCCACACTTTGGTATATCTGCTACCCAGACACCTTCTAACTGCTGTCCCTTATCCAGGTAGAGGTATTTCCCTGGGCCATGCTTCTTGCCATCTTTCCAACCTCCTTCATACCGATTTCCATTTGCTGCAATTAAATACATGAACAGACCTTGAAATTTACACCATTTTGTTAAGGGGTTACAAATGAAATCAATCAACAGAGCAAACCAGCAGAGAAGATCATGTGTTTGGCTCCTCTTAGTAATTTCAAGGTGGCTGTGGCACCGTGTGTCATTTTGATTTTGCAGTGCTCCATTTACTGTGCCACAGAGGGAGAAAATGCTGTAGAAGGAGCCCACACTTGCCCACTTGGAACCAGGACTGTGCTCACCTGCTTGGTTCTTCTCACAGTGATACTCATTTTTTGCTGACACAAGGAGCAAGTGTAAGGGACTTGTCCCTGGGTCACTCTTCACAACATGAAAAATTACAGGACACAAGTTTCAGATTTGTCACTGCAGCAAATCACGCAGGATCTCTGGCTTGAAGAGATTTGCTTGTCTAGGCAAGGAACAGAGCACTGATTGCTGTCCAGTCAAAATAATCTTGATTTCAAAGAATACTTTTAGTTAAGTTTTTCCTCAATGAATTACGGGGTGAGAATTGCTGTGTGAGTCTGAACGGTTCAGGCAGTCAGTTACAGACTGTTTTTCCAGCTGTACTGCTTGTCTTGGCATTTTTCTGCAAGTTGAGAGAAGCTTTTTTTGGGCTCTGTGCTGCTCTCCAGGAATCCACCCATCCATCACTAACAGGGAAAGCAGAGCTGCAAGGGGAAGAGAGCAGCCTCATCCATGGATGCTGGTTGAGAACAGGGCATTGTACCCATGGTGATGCTGGGGCTGGGATACATCCAGACCACCCTACTGTCACTAAGAGAGTCCTCTGCTCACCCCTTCTCCTACATACAGTGTTTCTAAGCCCAAACCCATGGGGATTTCTGGCCATGTTAGTGGAAATACCTTTGAGTGTCAGCTGAACTCTGCCATTCTTCATCACAAGAAGTGGCTGAAATACCAGGGCACACCACACGGTGCTGCAGAGATAGGTGGGGCTTGCCAGGATGCTGTAAGGGAAGAGGGAAAAGCCAAAAACGCATCTGGAGAATGTGGCTGCTGGGCTGCTCAGGCAGGGTCTGGTTTACAGGCTGGAGCTGTGGTGATAGTTATCTGCAAATTTGATCTGGATTTGTGCTTATCTGCAGCACCAACCTGCCCTGCCCACAGGTGGGAGCAGCTTGGCTTGTGCACTCCAGCCACCGACAAGTGAGAAACCACCAAAATCACAGTCCTGGCTGAAAGGAGGGGGCAGCGAACGCCCTGAGTGCACTGTGGTGCCCGGCTGCTCCCATCTGCTCTCCTCCCAGAGCACCCGAGGCTGTGTTGCTCACAACCAGGATCCCTGTGGATGCGAAGTGCTCTGGTACAAAGCTGTTGGGGAATGGATGTAGCAGAGGCGGCAGATCAGCACGGTGCTCTCAGCCAAGCTCACCCTCGCCGGGCACGCTGCCACTACAAGCAATTTAATCTTGAGCTGCAGCTCATCGTGACCTCCACTGAAGAACTCCTTTTCTTTCACATGGCAAAGCTGCCGGCACGTGGGCGCACTTCCAGCAGCTGAGCTGAATGCATTAAGCTTGTGGGTATGAAATAATTGCTCCGGCTAATTTTAACCAAAAGGAATCCAGCTAACAATCAGTTGGAGGCTACGCTGGAGGCAACTGGGCTCTGAAATGGTGCATCAGCCACGGCTCAGCCTGCAGGGGCTGTTAGTTTATAACTAACAGGGCCTTTGACAGGAGCGCAGCAGATCAGTGGAAGATTCCCTCTGGAAGCGGGTGCTGATTTCATCCGGATGAGCCATCGGTCCAAAGCGACTTTACAGCCAGCAGAGAGAGCACAGTCATGCATGTGGTGTGCAGTGAAGGTCATGCTCATTCCTCCCAGCTGCTTTGCTTAGCTAATTACCAGCCTTGAGATCACTTTCAAGCAAAAAAATAGAATAGATGAATAATAATACGGAGATAATGTTTCTTCAGATGTTCTTGGAATGCCATCCCTGGTATTGCAGAGATTCTTGGGATTCTTGGCTTGGGGGGAAAATGTGTTAAACTCCAAGGAAAATAAGGGGAAAAAATTTAAATTTCTGTATTTATGCTGAGATTGGCCCTAACATTTCCAATCCATGATGTGCTTGGTGTTATTTGTGGAAAAGGATTGTGTACTAATGAAATCCCTGTGTTCACTCAACATGAGCCACTGTCGGAAGCAGACAGAGGGGATGGAATGAACACAAAAAGAAAACTCTGTTGTTGTTTTTTTTTTTCCTGTGCTGGAAACTGGACTCTTCTTTGGTATGCAGAGCTAGAAAGCCTGTCTGGCAAAGTGCCTGGCTTGAAAAGAGAGATTTGCTCTTCTCTGACCCAACAGTATATTATCTCTAACCCGAACCATCCCAGTCATTTAAATGTAAATCACAGCAGAAGTAAGCTTTCATGCGTGTGGGCTTATGGGCTTGAGCAGTGCAGTGCCGGCCCTTGCTCAGCCTGTGCTGCCTCCAGCTCCAGACCAGGAAGGGAGGGATGACACGGAGCGGCCGCAGCCCTGCTGCAAGGTTGCAGTGTAGCACCCAGACACCTGGATGGCGGAGACACGGGGAGAGCAGCACGACACCGAACAGCTCGGAGGGGGCAGGGTGAGAATGGTCGGTACTTACGGAGCCGCAGCACGCCCTTCCCGTTGGGCTGATCCGCCAGCCACTGTCCCTCGTAGACGGAGCCGTCCTTGTACTGCATCTTTCCCCAGCCACTCCGCAAACCACCGCTCCACTCGCCCTCGTAGCACTCCCCGTTGGGGTAAAAGAACACCCCCCGGCCCTGGACAGCAGCATAGAGATGGTTGGTTAGGAGCTGCTCTATTGAAAGGAGTCAGTGTTCAATTTTGGGACATCACTTTGACAGACTATTCCTTTGATTATTACTCTTGCACATGGCTGCTGGCAGCCCAGCTCCGTGGCTGTTCTCGTGTTGAAGGAAATGAGATGTGGTAGTATGGGATGTTTTTTTGGCAAACAGTTTTATTCCCTTGACAAAACCCTGGGTTTATATCTCAGTGTGTTATTATTGGCATGATTGCTGCTAATATTTAGTTAAAAGTGGGTTTTACAAGTATATAAACCTGCCTGGGGATAGGCAGCATTAAAGGATGTGTCTCTCAACATGGGGATTTCATGTCCTTCAAACCTGATGACATTTCCAGCTCAGTGTGTCCCAGGCTGGGCAACTCCAGCCCTTGTTTGTCTTAGGTGCATGTTTGCCATTAAGAGAAGTCCAGAAGTACCCTCTATGTCAGAGAGTAATACCAATAAGAAATATTTCCATATCACTAACACATTTTCCCATTGGAATAAAGTGTTCTTTTTTCTCTGAACAAATAATAAAACCAGTTCTGGAAACAACTGATTTTTCTAAGTATTGATTTTATTAAACTGCATGGATGTAAGGGAGAAATATTTTTAGAAGAAAACCTAACCCTAGTAATACTTGGATGTCATTATACATCTTTCACCAAAGCTCACTTATCCAAAACATGACCTTAAAGAACAGGAAGGGAAGCTCCCTCCAAGAGACAGGAGCCGTGGAGCCACACACCCATTAGAAGCGTTGGTGGAGATGAGTTTAATTTAAGAGCAGACACAAAGACAAATACAAGGTTTCCACTGGCAGATCCAAAAACGTCCCTGCAAGGATTTTGCACATTATATTGCAGTCACTGCTACCAGATGACTTTCTCATTATGTTCCTTTTGGAAAAAAACAGTGATTCATGTGACAGGCTTAATTTCCAAAAGAACTCAAGTTATTTGCCTATTATGCTGTAAAACTCCCAGAAGGAAGTACATTTTCTGGCAGTGCCTATAATACAGGTTCCTCGGACTTGTTCAAGGATAAGAGGAATGAAAGGGATGGGTGGGAGGGATTAAGAGATGGGATGTGAAACCTCCCATCCTGCCTGGCGGAGCTGCAGGTGAGTCTCAGCAGTAAGCACTGCTCTGTGGCAGCTGGTGGGAGCTTGGGGCTGCAGCCTGGTAACCAGCAGATGGGTGGGGATGACTCCCTCTCCAGGAAGGAGATGGCACTCCCATAAAAATCTTGGATTTTTAGTTTCGACCATTCAGTTCAGCCTCGGTATTAGGAAAATTAGTTTTTTAAGTAATCTTTTTGCACACGTGCCCCCAGCTCTTCCCCGTGTTTTGGGTCCCGCTGCCTCACTGTTGGCACATGCAGAAAATCTCACTTACACCTCTGTGGTCATTTTCCCACCAGCCTGTGTACACCCTCTTGTATTCCTTGGTTACTGGGTCAAGAATGCTGTATGAGCCATAACCATCCCGCTTCCCAAACTTCCAGTCACCGCTGTAAATAGCTCCTGTGGTTTTCCATATCTGGGTGCCTTTACCTGTTTAACAAACGAGAGGAATGACAGGGAGACCATCATGGTCAGGAGAAGGGTGTACAGGGCTGCCCTTCCTGCTCCATTGCAGGAAGAGTAGCACTCCCTGCACTAAGACAGGCTTATGTCTGGGATTCAGTTTAGCTTCCCAAGTCGGAACCGTCGTTAATCTTGATCAGGGGCTTCCTGTGTGGCCTCTGCTGAATGCACTGAAATCTTTCCAAACCTCAGTTTACTGCTTGTAAACAAGTCTGTCCTGCTCCAGCTGCTCCGGGCTTGGACAGGGTCTCCTTCCCCTGCTCTGTCTCCTGCAGCCCCTGCCACATCTTGGGAATAAATTAAGATTCCTGGAGCCAAGTCAGGAGCTGAGAGACCTCCAGGGACTGTGCAGCCAGGGCACATCCCAGTGCATGGAGCTGACTGCAGTTTGCTGTATTTGGAAAGGATTTTTAAACATCTGTAATAGAGATATTTTGGGTAATTGCCCCTGAGTGCATACAAAAGCTCTTCAAGTTACCTATTAGAAATGTTTCTGCATTTTTGCATTACATTTATCAAATATATATAAATGTGTGTGTGTGTACATATAGTCACACATGAATGAATGCTCTTCCAGGAGCCTATAGAGCATATAGAACCACTGACTGCTCCCTGTGCCTAGGAACCTTTGTAAGGACATCTAAGTTGCTACTTTTTCTCAAAATTATCTATCTTACCATGTTTCAAGTTGTCCAACCATTCTCCAGTATACTGGTCCCCATTTACAGCATAAATTGTGTGTCTTAATCCACATTTCTGGGCTTTCCTGTCCCATTCATAAAAGAGAGGGTCTCTCAACCTGGGGTACTTTATAACGGGCATATTGTTGGTATCTGGAGAAGAAAACAAATTATTATCAGCAATAAATTAGAAATTACTAAGGCAGGTACAGGCAGAACAGTATTTGTGAGCTGTGCTTTAAGATGCACCCGAGTCAGTAACTGATGCCTGGCTTTGGAGGGGATACACAAACAGGAGGCAACTCAAGATATTGAAGTACAAACAAACACTATGTGAAAATGGGGTCATAGCATAGCCTGGCCTGTTAGAAAATGTTAAATAAATCTCAGCAGGTCAGGTTTGTGGTGGGCATCGATCTCTGCACCTGCCAGAGATCTCGAGGAGTGCAGGGAAAGGCACCTACTCCATACAGCTGATGGAATGGGTCAGGGAGTTGTCCAGTGTCCCTGAGGCCCACCCAGAGCTGAGACACTTCATACCCCCAGCAGTAATGCAGCTCAGGCTCCTTTACTGCTAAAAATATCCGTCCTCCAGGTGCCTTGTTAAAAGGGGTTGAAACCACAATGTTTCCATCTCCCAGGAGGCTGTGGACTTGCCCAGGGCAGGCCAAGTGCCCGCCAGCCCATCAAGCTGCCAAGGAGGGGACTTCCAAGGTGAATTCCAAGGTGACCTGGGTTTAAAGCAGGAACAGCAGGCAGGGGATGACAGGCACGGTGGGGTAGATTTGCGTGTTGGAGGCCTGGAGAGAAAGGGTCAGTGCGGGGGAAGAGCAGGGAAAAGGAGATGTTTTGCCTCATAAATACAGAGGACAATGGTGGAGTGCAGCATGGTGGTGATTTCTGAGCACTGCCAATGGAACCACTGTTCAGCACAGTGGGAATTGGGCACAGACTCGGAGGAGAGAGCCGTCTCCTATAAACCATAAACAAAAGCCAAAAGGTGTCTGTAGAAACAAAAGCAAGTTTCTATGAATGCCGTTAACATCTAGAGCTCGAGTGGAGCCTGGCGGGGTGGGATGCTCTCCAATTTTGTCTCCTGGGCTCCCCCTTCTGTCCTGATCCGCTGGACTGAGCCATATTGAGTGATTTTGCTGCGTCTTTCCCTTCTCGGCACAGCAAAGCTCTGGTTCCTGCTGTGCTGCGGGGAGCCCGGCAGGGGAGAAAACACGGACCTTGGGAGGAGAGGGAAAAGAAAGGTGCTTTAGGTCCTTGCTAAGAAATAAAAGCTAGAAATACTAAGAAAATACTGTTAAGAGTTCATCCTCAGATCTCCATTTTCCAGCTGTGGGAAATGGTCATTCAACAGCTATTTGGGAGGAGAGCATTGCTAAATAAAAGTAGTTATGTGTCCAGAATGAGTCTTGGACACCGAGGACAGGAACTGTCCCTCGGTATGATGGAGTCACAGCCTATCACAGAGGATGTTTTTCCAGAAATGCAAATATAGGATACACTAAAACTGCTGAGTTCCTCCCTCACTTTTGGGTGCTGCAGCTCCTACAGAAGGGGAGTCTTGCCACTATTTGCCAAGGGCTGGGGTTTTTCAGGACACTGTGCCACACATTGCTGGCTTGTATCTGCCCTGCCCTTGCTGGGGAAGCTGAAGAGCCGAGATTCAGCAACCTGTACCCACCCTGACACTGGCTATGACCTCTGAGCAGCTCATGCCTGTGACAAGAAGTCTCTTCACTACCCCTGCCAGATGGAAGCATCGCTTTCCCACCATCACATCCCACCACTTCTTTAACTCAAAGCTCAGAATTTACAAACCCCAGGGAGAATTCCCAGCTGCGGGGGCAGCCCCATCTGCTCGCCGTGTCCTGCGAGGCACAGCCCGCGCAGAGTACCCGGGGTAATGCGGGCTGGCGGGAGCCGCCTTTATTTGCTGAATTCCCTTCTAAATTTACGTCAGCGATGCCAGGTTTGCGTAAGTGATAACGCAGTCGGTATTCGCCTCCTGGATGTTTTTAGCCACCTACTACCAGGGCGCGGGGAGGCTGGCAGCGAGAGGAAGGAGGTGCTGAGTCGTTCCGGCTGCAGCTCTCGGTGCCGAGGGCGAGAGGCTGCTGCTCCCGTGCGTCTCTGCCGCGGCGCTTGGGGATGGGGCTCGTACGGACCCCCACGTCCTCCTCCAGACGCTGCTCTGCGACTTTTGTCAGGTCTCTGGTAAAATGCAGCCTTAGTTTGCACGGCACTACAGGAAGCCCATTTTTTCCCCCGGCTCTTTGCGGAACTTCAGAGCAATGCGATGTAGCTACTTTTTTTTTCATCTTACATCTGAACTTAATGAAGAGCAAGGAGGGAAACACACCTGGCTGCAGAGAAGCGGCTCCTGACTGTCCCTGGCAGCACCCTGCCTGGCACCACACCCCTGTGCACCCTGCCGGACTGTGCCCTGGCGCCGAGGTGCCCGGCTGAGCTCAGCCCCTGCAGTGACCCAGCACCACGGCACTGTGCTGCACCGGGGTCCCTTTGCCAGCACCCACCGGCGCAGCAGAGTCACCCCCACCCCCTCCTCGCCCCCCAGGGTGCTGTCTGAGAGCGGAATGCTCAGGGCGCCTGTTGCTGCTCCTCCCCGGCGGGAGCCGGGCAGGAGGGCAGCGGTGCGGGCGGCCGATGGGGAAAGCCCACGAGCTCGGTTCGCAAAGCACCCCGGAGCGTGGCCGCCGCTCTCCTGCCGCCCCCGATGCCGAGGGCCGAAGCGCGGACACCGACCTGTCATGGTAGCGGCTGGGTGCTGCCTGCGGCGGCGGCGGGGTCGCCATAGCGACGTGCCAAACTCCAGCGCTAAGGGCCAGGGGAGCGGCCCCGGGCGGAGAGGGATGGGCTGGGACACGGCATCACACTCTGGTCCCCACGCTGGGCACGGGGGATGGAGCCGGAGCCCACACAGCGCTGTGCAGCTACGTGCCCTGAGCTCGGGATTTTCCAGGAGAATATAAAGTGCTAATAAGCACCGAGTGTTTCACCTCTGGTTGGTTTTTCACACACCCAGCAGCAGAAGGCTGGAAATGAAAGCACTGATTACAGCACCGATGAGTAACAAATAAATCAGCCTTGCAAATGTCAGGAGAAATAGGAGAAAGCCCCTGAAAATGCACATCAGCGGTCTTAAAGGAGAAATCTGAATAAACCTGACACTAATTCCCTCATCCATTACACTTCTTCCACAGCCATGGTGAACAGGGATTGCCACTCTGGCCTTGTGGGTGTCTGTAATCATCTTCCCTAATGGGTAATTGACTGTGCACATTTCTAGTATCAAACCAAAGCTCTTGTATGACTCCCTTGAGCCAAATGCATTTGATTCTCATCCTTTTACCGTACTTTTTTGTGTGCAACTCTGCAGGCTGCATGGTAAAAATGCTGCAGTAGGTGGGAAATCTTGTGATGAAACAAAGCAGCTGTTTCTGTAAAGATGAGATACAGCTCAGTCTTCCCTTTGCCATCTTTGATATCTGTGGCATTGAATGTGGCTTCAATGTTGTGTCCATGCTTGGATAGGACAGAGAATGGATTTATTCCAAGTGTGACTATGACTAAAGGCAAATATTCCATTTCCCATGACACGTGTGAGGGCCATGGAGCCAAAGGAGACAATGCCACTGCCTGAGAAATCAGGTGAAGGAAAATGAAGTGGAGGGAAGGAAGAGGTGCTCCACAGCCAACACGTAAGCTGTTGGGGAAATGGTGGAGGGAGATCTGTACCAAGGGAAAACACACACATGGAATTTCTTGTGTTAGATTAGATGAACTGGGAAGATGGCAGTTGCTAGCAAGCACTTCCAGGGATGTAGGAGAGGTAGAACTTAAAGACTTCTTTAAGCAGGAAAAAAAACAGAGAGAAAACCATGGAAGCTGACCAAGTTAGGAAATACTTATACAAGAGAAAATGTCTCCTGCTATTAAAAATGAGATGAAGATATACAGGAAGGATTTATTCACAGTCACTCACATTAATGCACTCTGGTTTGGGGCAGAGCCTAAGAATTACTGAAGACAATCATTCCTGTGTTTTACCATGGCCAGTTGTAAGGGCTGGAGTGAGGACAGAGGTTTGGTGAGGAAATAAAGAAACCAATGAGGGAGAAGAAAAAACGCTTATTGCAGCCCAAAATCTACAGCCTGAAATTACAACCAGAAATAACCGTCTCTGGAAAGGTATTAACTATTTTTTAATTTCATCCCCTATATTGCACCACACTTAACTGAGAGATTGGCAATTAAAATAATTAGCTAATCCAGACAATTTCACTTGTTTATTTTTAAAGAGCACAGGCTGCCTGAGGTTTTTGAACTGCCAGTCCAAACTATGCCATAACTACTGCTTACCAGAAGTTATATACATATTTGAAAATCAATATACATTTGAAAACAATAACAACTTTAAAAGACTTAAAATATTATAGGAACAAATTAAAATTCACAAGTTGGGATCAAAAACTGCCTCTGCAAAAACCTCTGTATCTGGATATGATGGAGCGTGCTGCCTCCAGTTCTGGGTCACTTATTTTAAATTATTCTGCTCCTGGTCTCTGTGTGGTTTTTATTTTACTTCCATGGTCCCAGAGTGGGTTATCAGCATCCTCCTGCCCTCTCCACGGAGGCTTCATAGAGACATTTATCTAGGAAGGGGCAGCGTGTGATTCCCATCTACAGTTTTCTTAGTCCAGGTATAAACATTTGAATCATACTTAATTATTTTGTCACTTGACAATATCATTCTGTACCTTTTTGTATTACAAGGGTACTGAGTGAGAAAATGCAAGCATATTCTTCTTACAAAAAAAAAAAAAAAAAAAAAAGACAAAATTAGACCAGCTTGAAGGGAAGGTGGTGATATTTGAAGTCTCATCACAAAGTTCTTCTGACTCATTCAACTGAAATTTTACTTAGAAAATGTCATTCCATTTTGAGAGAAGGAACCCCCTTAGTAAGTAGGAAGTGGGGATAATTTTTGCAAAGGGTGTCAGATATATCCAGAATATATAATTCAGTCAAAGAGTGAGATATAAACCCAAAGTGACCCAGAAATGTCCTAGCCAAACTCTCTTCCTCTACCAAGAGCAGTTGTTTCCAGGCACAACATTGAGGCCACGATGAAAAGTAGGGTCAAAAATCCGAGTTATCATGTGCTAGGAGGAGAATCTGGGTTTTCCTTGACACAATTCCCCTTGTTCCAGCCTTGCCAGCCAAAATTTGGCCCCAAATACCCTTCTTGGTGGTTTGGTTTCTTTTTCTTGTTTCACTCTGACAGGCATTGGCCACTGACATCAATGAACAGCAAAGCCTCCTTCACCAGGCAGTGAGAGGGCTTCAGTTCTGCTGCTGTTTGTACTGTTGCTGCTTTAGTTGTCTGGAAGTTGATTAAACCTTACATTTATTAAGACTGAAAGGAAGCTTTTCAATCTGTCCATGTAAATTATGCTGTAACTCAGCCCATTATTCTGCCAACACAGTTCATTGTGATGAACTCCACTTACTTCCAGGCTGGACACACTGAAGAACAAACCAAGCACTGGGAGTTTGTGCGGGGAAACGTGCCCAGAAAAACACTTTTCTGCAGCAAGGTCCTGTGACACATGATGCACTTTCATTTTCTTCACTTTTAAGAGCAGGATTTAAGAAAAAAAATAAATATAGCCCAGGGCCCTCAGTATTCTACATCTGAAACTAATCATTTTCTCACTGAAAGGAGACAGCTGCTCCAAGCTGAGTTTGCTCTCACTAAGCTTGGGGAATCACCCATGTGAAATGTCCAAACCCACTGAAAACTGTCAGAATCAATAAATTAAATTTATTCTGAGAACTTCGTAGAATGAATAGAGAAAAAGCATTTAGGGAAACATATGTTGGAATTCTTTAAAGGTGAAGAGTGTGACAACAACATACTGTGGAAGTGGGATGCTCAGATGTGTGTTTTATTCCTGCTATATTCAAAAGAAAAGACAGGGAAGAGGTGGGAGGGTCCTGGACTTCGACCAAGCCTGTGTTGATGAGCTGAAGGAGCTTCCCCACCACTCTGCTCTAAAGAATTGTCATTAGCAGGATTTAGGAGGGATTGAAGTGAAAGGTTTGAAGTGTAAACTTCACCAGGTCGACTCTGGCTTAAGAGGCAGCCTTGTGGGAAAGCATTTAAAATTCTTCCCTCCTTTTTGCTGGGAGCAGCTCTCTCAAGATAAAAACCATGTTGGTTTTACATCAAAACAACCTAAAGTTAAGCCCCTGGGTTATCTGGAATGTTCAGACATTTAGATAGTCATGCAAACTGAAAGGCTGAAGTCCTGGAAGCTGACACCAGATACCCTCTCCCCATGAGTTCCTGTTGCTGCAGATTTACAGCTCATGGCCTCTGCTTAACTACCTGCAACAAGGCAGAGGTTTAAAGGTAAAGTTATGATGTTAATTACTGAAGTCACCCAAAGCTGAGAATTATTTCCTGCAACTGTGGAGTGTTTTGCAAGACTCTTAATATTGTTAGAAGCAGATAAATTTGGCCATACTTAAGCTAATGCCTCACTTCAAGTCCTTAACTTGAAGGGATAAATCCACATGAATACAAGATGAATCAGCAGTATCAATCTCCAGCTGAAACATGTGCCAAGTATTTTATTTATCATGGCTTATTGTCACCTGATGTTAGAATAGGGACTCATCTACATTTATATTTTGTCCTTTCCCATTTGCTGTGCTGGAAAGAATCTGTATTTCTAGGACAGGAAAAAAGCATCAAAGGAAACAGCCTCAATTATCTTAAGAGGAAAGAATGAATGGAATTTGCATTCAGGAATAGTCTGGAGGTTGAAGGAAAGGAGCTCACATGTGACTGTACGTATATATAACTATGTGTACTCAAACAAAATCTAACACCCACACAACAAACAGTCACAATTTCACTGTGATCCTTAACTTGATTTATTAACTCAATTTCTTAGATACGTTTTCTGGCCATGAAAGGTTGGTGAATTGGGGATTAATTAAGATAAAGACAAACCAGAAATTTCATGTTTGTAGATTTGCTGTACAGTGGCCTTAGATGATCTCTGGCAGCAGAAAACAGCCATTAAAAAGCTGCAAGATACCTAGAAAAAGGATCATAAAATACTGAAATTCAGAGGGAAGGCACCATTTCTCACGTGTTGCCACAAGTAAGAGACAGGCGAGGTATGGGAACCCCAAGCATCAGCTGCACAGAGCCCTGCTCCCCATCCAGGGCTGAGGGGATCACTGTTATCTCAGCTTGCTTTGGTTTTATTCACAAAGATGTGATTGAAATAATGAGATTATACAAACAGCTACAGCCTCCCAGGAGGTGGAGAGCGCTTACAGGTAATTCTGAAGTATTTCATAATGGTGCAACAATGTTAAACAATGCAGAACCAGCTGTAAGGCCAGCCATGCTACACTCACAGTGTTTGTGCTTAATTAAATGTTTTTGTGGTTTCTGTTTGAAAGAAAATGCAGATCTCTTGAATGAATATTAATTAGCATGGCTTAGTTAAAAAGTTGAAAGAAATCTTTTGAGATAATCATTATGCACAGCCACAACATGCATATGAATTGTTCCTTGCAGAGAGGTGTAGGGGAGAGGTAAGAAAGTTTGGGATAAATGTCTGGTGGTCCCTTGGTGTTCTGGGAGAGCTCTGGGGCCAGCACAGCACGGCTCTGAGTGGGAAATGCGCAATATTTCCTGCCTTTGTATGAGAAACACCAGCCACGGCCCCAGTGAATTGTCCTCAGCCTGCAGAATTACAGCCCAGGGCAAATATTCGTGACTGATAAGAGTTTCCTTCTGCTCTTTTGAGGCTTACAGATCAGCAGGGAAAGGAATACTTTTAAGGATTATTGACAATTTATGATGTCTTCTAGAAGTACCTTTTCCTGAATGTTAGGACTGACACAAGCAATCCCACAAATGTTGAAGTGTTTTTACTTTCTGGATTCTCCCAGGTCTGCAGGAGGGTGTCAGCACCCCAGCCTCCCCTCAACAGCAAGGAGTAAGATGCAGCTACATCTTAGGGGTGGCTCTGTGATAAACTGAGCTGACAGAGAACAGCAAAGTGGGGGGAATGTTTTCATGTGGGAAGGAAAAATAACTTTGTTGGCAGGGAGTATTCCAACCTTGTGGCGAACTGGAAAGTTTCAGCACGTATCCAGCGCAGAATTAACGTTCTGATCTGTGATCGTTTTTCTTCCAAAGTCTGTAACCCAAAATCCAGGCCTCCTGTAACATAAAGCCCTGTTACATACGATAGTGGACAAATGCTAGAATCCAGGAAAAATTTAATACTGACGTAACAAATTCCTGTGACATTTCTATTACGTTGATTAGTTTATTACTCTACTTCAGGATTATCAAGACCTGCCACAACACACGTGTTTGATCTCTGGGCAATCATGGCCTCACTGGAGAAGCAGCAGGGACAATGCAACATCCTTGGGGTTGGTGATTCTTAAATCAGGGGAAATCCCAAACCACTGCAAGTTCTGAGCAGGTTTCTCTGGAAACTGAATGCAGAGGGTCATTGACGGCATTTCAGGTGTCCACCCACAAATGTAGGAAAAAAACATGCAAAAAGGCAAACAGTGTGAATATAGACCTAGAGAAGGACCAGGGACAGCAAGAACACTGAGGAGTGTCTCCACACGTTTTTGGTTGTTGACGTCAATTCAAGGAAACGGGATCCTACATACACCAGTCATGAAACGACAGCATTGTATTTGTGATTTCACTTTGGCTTCACTCCTCCCCTCCCCCTTGTACCTTTTCTTTTAATTGCTTCCTTCCCCTTCCCTTTTTCTTCCTCTTTGCCTATTTCTCCCCTTTCACAAGAAACCCACAGGATGTGGTGCCAACATTTACAGCTCTTCATACGCTGCCCCAGAACATCGGGCCCTGCTCACAACTGGCCAGTGCAGCTGCTGAGTGGGTAATTATTGTAAAAATAAAGAGATCAGGAATCCTCTTGTCATCTTCTCTGATACTGAGGACCAAGCTCCAGGCAGCAGCAGGGCTGGGCTGCCTCAGCCCAGGTGCGTGGCCATTCAGCCACCAGGTCCTTTTGAGGGGGCAGGCCCTGTGCAGCGGAGTGTTTTATCTCCACTCTCAGCCCCATGTGTGATGAACTACCCTTAAAGGGCAGGAAGAAGCTTCCATGTCACACCACGGAGCACAACACGAGGGGTCTGAGGAGAGGTGCAGGGCCTCCAGGAGGTGACTGGGGCAGGGCGGGTGACAACAGCTGAGCGGACCCCCCATCTGAGGGGAGCCCTGGCCTGAGGAGAGCATAGGCCTGAGGGGGGCCCGCGCCTGAGGGGGACCATCACAGGAGGGGATCCCGGGCCTGAGGGGGACCCTCACCTGAGGGGAGCCCACACCTGAGGGGAGCCCACACCTGAGGGGATCCCGCACCTGAAGGAAGCCTTGACCCGAGGGGAATCTCCGACCTGAGGGGATCTCCGGCCTGAGGGGAGCGCAAACCTGAGCGTTCCCTCACCTGACGAGTCCCTCCCCTGAG
>VWZT01010703.1:15245-36733 GCA_013397055.1 Pachycephala philippinensis | reverse complement strand
TCGCCCCGCCCGGGGCGGCCAGGCGTGCTCGATGCCTTGGCTGCGGCCGCGGGGTGCCCGCACGAAGCGCGGCGGTGCGAGGATGCGCATCCCTGTAGGGCACCGGCACACAGCCTGCGCCCCGCTACCCCCGGCACGTGCTGCGAGCGCACGGGACAGCCCAGAGCGAACCGTGACCGTGCCCCGGGTCCCTCTGAGGACGCACCGAGAAGATGTGGTGCCGCGGTTCCCAGTGCTGGAACAAGGATGGAAGAAGGGGACGCGGCGTGGTTGTGCACCCGTGGCGTGGTGCAAAGAGCGGTGCAGGCAGCGTCGGTCCCGCCAGCATCTCCTGGCGGAGTTTGATTTCCCGTTGTGGGATACGAGGGGTCCAAGTGCTGTTTTTCCATCTTGCAAAAGTGCATTGCAGGACAGAAAGGCCTCGGAGTGGGGGCCAAGAGCTGTTCTATAAGATGCTTTTACCTCCAGAAACCTTCCCTTCCCTGCTCATCATCAGTGCTGCACCTATACACGTGCTTTAAACCTTAAAGCCGGTTTTAAAGTACAACCGGCTGTTCTCACTCTGGAGGCTGTTTTAGCCTCTTCTAAGCTGTTAAACAGAATGTGCATGCAAAAAAAAAGAGTGCGATTTCCAGATTTAGCTTGTTTCTTAATTAAAACTCAGTTCAGGTTGTACTCCTGTTAGCAGAAGCAAGGGTTGGGTGCTGGGGGAGACCAGCTGATGTGGTTTTGTTGGTCACTTGTTTGCTGTGTGCACTTTCTCGAGGAGCACACAGCCTGAGTTTGACCTAAACCACAGCAAATGTGTCCCTGCCTCAGTTTCCCCACCTGTAAAAGGAAAGTAGAAACACTTTTCAATGGGGTGGCAGCTGCTGGTGGTCGAGGTGTCATTGAGCAGGGATTAGTGCAGCAGAGGTGTGCTGAGCAAAACCAAAGTGATCCTGAAATGGTAAGAGCTGCAGTGCCTATACGTGGTTAGTTTGGTTATTAAGGTCTTTAAATCAGATACTGGAGCTTGTTTTGGGTTTGTCTTGTAAATAAAGAACAGCTACCAGGTGGGTCCTAACAAAGAGGAGAGCAAAGGTTTGTGTGGTTTCACCACCAACTTTGTGCTCTGGGAAAAACAGTGGGAATTTCCTGTGGTTGTTGGTGTGCTTGTAGGTGAAGCAGCCACGTAGCCCACACTGTCTCTTGGCACTAACTCTGCAAACGGTGTTTTCCAGCTTACAGATCTTAGAATTGACCCAGAGATCATTGCTTGGTGCTTGGGGAGCCCTTCCTGAGACCTCCCTTATGGGGAAGGGGTGAAATCCTTGGAAAGGGTGGAAAAGCAGAGCCAGGATATCCCTGAGCGGAGGGAGGAGTGAGACAGAGGCTCCTCTCGATGGGTTTGCAGTGTGTCCTCGTTGTGGCTGGGCACTAACTGGGGGCTTTGGGGGACCCATGAGCTGTGATAAAGCAGTTCCTCCCAAGGAGCATCTGAGGCCATGGGCAGGGACATCGGTTCAGCTCTTTAAACTGGAATATGGGGCAGTAGGTTGCTTGAATATCCATGGGGTTGGGATGGCAGTGGTGGCCAGGAGGTGCCTAAACCCCCAGCTTTGGATTTGTGTCTGGTTTTGTGTCTTTCCCCTCCCCGCCCCCACTCTGTTAGGTCCTCATCTTTTTTCTCCCAGATTTAATCTGGATGTGAAATTGGAGTGCCTGCTCTGTGATTTAGCCACCATTTGATGGGCATAGATCAGGATCAAATGCAGGATTAGGGGATTCAAGGATTAGGGGCTTCATTGCAGGGTGGGATGGGAGTGAGGAGCTCCTGAGTGGGAAAGCTCATTAGAAAGCAGAAATTAGATGAGTGTAGAGGATGCTTTTCCTCTTGCAGGAATTTTCATCAGTGGCCATTTAAACCCTGTTGTATCTGTACTGGTTTGGCATCTTGTTAAAGGGATGACTGTTGTATCCCAAAAAGCCAGGATTTTCCTTGTTTCCCTTGGAGGTGAGGACCAAATGCCATGAATAACCTAGAAGGGCTCTTCCTACCAATTGTCTCCTCTTCTCCTGCAGGAAACACACAAAGTTTACAGGCAGAAACTGGAAGAAGTCACCAGCTTGCAGACAGCCTGCAGCAGCTCCATACATCGGCAGAAGAAGACACTGAGGGATCTGAAGCACAGCCTGCAACGGTAACAGGAGACCTGGAGGGTGGAGGAGGCAGGGATGGGATATTTCTCCTTCCCAAAGGGCTGAATGCTTGGATTTTTTAGCACTTTTAATAGACAATCTGTGTTGCAGTGCTAAAGTTGTTCTATATTATACCCAAGCAGAATGTTCATAACTGCGTGAGAGAGGGAGTCCTGTAAATAAAGAAGTTTAAAGGAGCTGGTGTGGATTTCACCCTTGCAGTGCGTGTTGTACGTAGCAGGACTGTGCAGCTTTTGGCTGTGCCAGGTGAGCAATGCTTTGCTCTGTAAACTGTACTGGAAGAACAACATCAGTCCTTGAACCTGAAGGTGTAACTTGCTCCTGGGTGGATTTACAGGAGGGAACTGTCTCTGGCTGCTTGGCTGATGCCCAGGAGCCACGGGCTGAATTCCTTGTATGCAGGCCGGAGTATAGCACCTCTGACACCACGGGCTGCTGGCTCTGCTGCTCACTGCTGTCTGATTAACATTAATTAGTAAAACCACAGTTTGTCCGTAAATGATCAGCTCTGTGTCCTGTTACATCCTGAAATACTTCATACCTGAAGAGATGCAGCCTCTGCAAGGGCAGTGCCTGAAACCACGCACAAAGTTCCCAAGGTGGAAGGAGTTCCTTCAGAAAAGCACAATATTCCCATGCGATCCTGTCACTGAGCTGATGAAAAGAGAAGCTGATTTATAAACCAGCTGGTTGAAGTAACCTACAGCAGCATAAATCTGGCAGTGAAATAAAGTCGTGATAAGCCAAATGGTGCTGCAGAAATACAGGAGCAAAGCGCATCACCTCACACAGCCAGTTTTTTAACAGCGTGGATTTTATGACATTATTTTCCTTCAAATGAAAAGGAGGTGAAAACATGAACAGGAATATCTTGTTTCTGTGTTCTTGCAGGTGCAAGCCCAGAGCGAGTCCTGAGGAGTTTGCTCTCATTCAGGAGATCAGCAGCCAGATCAAGGAGAGGCAGAATGCCTTCTTTGACATGGAAGCCTACCTGCCCAAGAGGAACGGGTACGTGCTCCGGTGGGAGGCTTGTGCACTCCAGGAATTTTGGATTTTTAAATGTTCACAGTGCTTTGTTCCTGAAGGAAAAGGTGCATGTTGAAGAAAGACATGTAAAATTGGATTAGTCATAAATCTCTTGCTGAGCTGCTGTGTCACTTGTACACAGAATTCATTAGCTGTGGGTGGATGTAAATGTGTGTGGGCAGTGCAGGTTTTCTGTTAAAATGACAGTAACCTGCACTGGCAAGGGATTGTGCAGTTCACTGTTCCACACTGATGTTTTCCTGAGCTAATATTTTTGAATCAACACAAGACTTTTCTCTTTTTTTAAAAATTATATTTTTAACCATCTGTAAATTTACACTTTTCTTCAAGTGGGGCTGCTAGGGCAGAGTTATGTCAGTTGTCAAGGGCTGTGTGATGCTGCAGCCCCTCGGAAGTTTCTATTAGAAACTTTTCTTCCAAATCCTCCCTGTGATGTTTGGACAATGCACACTACATGTATTGCCCTTAGACTGTAATGCAAAAAAGGGACCAGGAAAATAAACTTTTTCAATAACTTCCTGGAAATGCTGACCAATATTTCCATGTTTAAAGCCTCTTCTGTGGTCTTTCCCTCCAGTTTGTCTTAATTAAAAACCTCCAGCGAATGTGGCTTTGGCAGAGCCACCGTCTCATCACCTCGATCTAGATTATCCTGTGGTGTTCAAACAAAACAACTTACTTGGGTCTGCTCTTGGCTTTTGTCTTCCAGCTTGTACTTAAATCTGGTGCTGGGAAACGTGAATGTCACTCTCCTGAGCAACCAAGCAAAGTGAGTGAGTGTTCCCACATGTGTGAATTTGGGTTTCTCTGGGGCCAGTTGTGGATCTGGACTGAAGCCCAGAGAGGGGAGTGGGTTTCTCTTAGACCTGGTAAGTGAAATGTAGAGGATGGGCAATTGGACTCTGACATGGGGATAAGCTAACATCTTATCTAGCTCCACTTAATTCCATCCATCACTTGCTTTTAAGCCCAGCTCAGCCTGTGGCCTTAATTGTAAAAGTGTCTGGAGTTTTTTTGTGATGAAAAAATGGTACTGTGACTTCTAGGCATACAGTGCTCCAGAAAATGGAGATGTAGATATATACGTGTTTTTTAAATCTTGTCATGCCAACCCAGAAACCAGCCCTGATGGACTTAAGCCATTGTGTTGCAGCTGAGACAGACCCTCCCTGCAGGCAGAACGCTGCCTTTCACCACTGTCCACTGCTTTTCTAAGTGTTTCAGCAAAACCTCTGTCTCTGGGCTTGGTATTTGTATCTGGTTTGGAATAGGTGAAGCCACATTCCAGTGAAACATCTGTTTGTGTCCATAAACAGTGCCTGTTTCCTTCCAGGTTCGCCTACAAGGATGAGTATGAGAAGTTCAAACTTTATCTGACAATAATCTTGTTACTCGGGGCTGTCGCCTGCAGGTTTTTTCTCCACTACAGGTAAGCTGCATTTTTATTTCTTATCAAGTATTTTGCATAAAACTGTGCTGGGTTTGACTTATGTCCTGTTAAGGACAGTGAGACAGCTCAGGTGCTGTTTAGGCTTTGAGCAATTGCGCAGCAGGACACCTGCACCTCTTCAACTCTGGCAGGAGCTGTATTTTAGCTAATTGTTTTTCCTCTTTAAAAGAGTCTTTTGTAACTGAGAAAGTCCAACATCATGTTTCCTGATGATGCTAAAAATTGATGATGTTATTCTGGCATCATGATGTCCTTGGGAACGAAGGGCTGGTTTTGCTTGTGGGTTGTCCCAGGCACAGACCAACACTGTGCTGCAGCTCTGGGGTTGCAAAAGCAACAAAAGAGAATTTGTGTGAAATAATCAGACCTGAAACATTATCTCTAGGTTGTGATAAAGTGTGTGAGCACCAACAAGCTTCCACTATTCAGTTTTACTTAAAAACCAGGAAGGTGTTGGAGCCAAGAACTTCCACTACAGTCTCTGTGTGTCTGGATGAATGCAGGATTGTACCAGGAATGATGCTGCCCTGTACGGAGGCTGCTCCAAGTCCCCTTGGCTTCAGGAGTTTGAAAATGGCAAAATAAAATTTTGGTGTTTTGGTTTTTTTTGCCCCAGAGCATAATGCTCTTCCATTCTTTTAGTTGATTGGATTTATATAGATCTCATGGAATCTCCTCATTGAATTAGCCAGGAAAGGCCTCACTAAATTGGATCATCTGCTGCTTCCATGGTGCTTTCTCTCCTTGAGCAGCACTTAATGTCATCCCTGCATACCTGCTTATCAGCTCAGGATCTGCAGTGTTGGGTCACAGGGAAAAGGCCCTGGAGCCTGGCAGTGCTGCCCATGTGCACCGTGCTGTGTGTGGGTTAGAGATGTTCAGGATGGGGCTTTGTGTCCGTAGCCCCACTTGGGCAGGTTTTCATTTACCCAGGAGGAGGAAAAATAGGGATTTTTAAAATGCATCTTTATAATTAACAAGATGTTTTTTTACTCTGTGTTTTTTCTGTTTAACAGGGTGACAGATGAAGTGTTTAACTTTCTGTTGGTGTGGTATTACTGCACGCTGACGATACGGGAAAGCATTCTCATTAGCAATGGCTCAAGGTACAGTGCCACCTGCAAAAACCATGGAAAGCATGAAATGTCCTTAAAAGAAAACCAGGCAACAAAAGGGATTCAGCTTGGCACTGAAGCCCAGAAAATCCGAGATGCTGATGCCTCTCTGCAGTTTCTTGTCTCTCTCCTCCTCCCTGGTCACTTCCAAGGGCACATGTGGCCACCTGAGGTTTGGGGAGAGAGAATTTGCAGTTCTTAAGAGTCCATAAGGTTTTGGTCCAAGGTGTTGGCTGTTTTTGGTAGCTGTGGGTTAGCTGGAGATGTGGTCGGGGGTGTAAGCGTGCTGCCTTGTGTTAGAGGTCACACATCTTTGGTTCAAAATGCCACAGCATCCATTGTGCTTAAGTTGGGACATCTGTTTTGTTCCCAGTTTTTGGATCATCTTTTGTCTGTGAGGCTGGACATCGATGCTGAAATCCATGTTTCTTGTCTAACTGCCATGTTTTTTTCTGCTCAGGATCAAAGGCTGGTGGGTGTCTCATCACTACGTTTCCACGTTCCTGTCTGGAGTGATGTTAACGTGGTGAGTCTGCTCTTGCCTGCTGGAGGTGCTTCAAGCCTGTTTCACGGTGTTTATATCATCTGAGCATTTAAATCCACTGTGACCACGAAGCTGTGGCCACAGGACACATGGCAGAGTGTCAGCCTCGATATTTGTTTGATGTTACAGATGTTTTCAATGATAAATACAACACTGCAAGTTTGTATTTACATTGCTGGTTTAAAAAAAAAAGAAACACAAACCCTGTGGCTGTAGTTGGGCTGGTCATGGCAAAATCTCTGCAAGTCTCCCAGTTCCTGTCTCTGTAACTAAGGAAACAAACAGCACTTTGCTATAGAGGAAGGACACCACAAAATGAATGTTTGGTGCCTTTACTAAGCCCTGATTACAGAGTTTAAAGCCAAAAATGCAAGTTACCCCGTTGCAGTGGGTGATGGTGTTCGCCAGACAATCCATGATGCATCCCACATACAGCCCCTGTGCAACCAGTCTCAACTGATTAATTATTAAAAATTGTTTTAAAACAACGAAAGCTTCTGCTCCTGAATCTGTAAGGGGCTGACACAGTGGTTGGGGCAGAAGGTCCCTTGCCCTCCATCTATCCTGAACTGCCCTCAGGATAAGCAGCACAACCACCCCCTGCTCCAGAGCTCGGCTTCTCGATGCAGATGATGCTGAATGGCTTTGCTGCCTGGAGAAAACTGTGGTAATGGAGAAGAGGGGACAGCATTTATCCATGTTAGAGAGGGGAAACCTAATCAATGAGAGCATTTCCTGTGTGGCTGTAGCACCTCTCTGGGCTCCCAGTGGGTGGAATGGGCTGGGCACCAGCTGCTGGTTCGTTTGCTAATGGGATCAGGCCTGGTGGTGAAGGGGAAGGGCACGGCATTGGATGCTTTTAGCAAACTAATGGACCTCCCCTGTGTTTTGCTTCCAGGCCGGATGGACTCATGTATCAGATGTTTCGCAGTCAATTTTTAGCATTTTCAATATTTCAGAGTGAGTATATCTTACCTTGCTAATTCAGGGGATAAAGTAATTTTGTGTCATACGTGCTTAGAAGGAAACACTTCTGTTTGGTAAATACTGGAATATTAAACTGTAGGAATATAAAGATAGTGTACAAACATGCAACCCACAAATATAAGCAATAATTAAATGCTGTTGGATTAAACATTATTAAAGTAGTTTGATACTTACCATACTTCTGAATAACCAATGTAGTGATGTTTTCTCTCCTTCTCCAGGCTGTGTTCAGTTCTTACAGTATTATTACCAAAGGGGCTGCCTCTACAGGCTCCGGGCTTTGGGGGAGAGAAACCACTTGGACCTTACAGTAGGTGAGGTTTCCTGCTATACTTTCTTTGTGCTGCTTTTGCACAGGTTTTGGATGCAGTGATAGGGAGGGAGAGGGCTGTGTGCCCCCCATAGCAGAGCTGCCTGTGTCCCAAGGCACAAAGGGCAGCAAGGCTTTTATCCCCCTCCTCAGGTGCTGTGGGTCAGGAGCAGAGGAATCTGATCTTTGTCAGCATTTGAGGAGACTAAGATGGAGGTTTTGGTCATCCCCATCTTCATCCTCCTCCAGCTTCTGCAATTTCAAGTACATATTTTTACTTGACAGGAATAGCCCTAATGGGGTGGTCTGGGTGAGGAAGAGCTGCAGGTCCAGTCCTGGCTCTTCCATGCTCACGCTCTGCCTCTTCTGTCAACCTTTTCCAGAAGGATTTCAGTCCTGGATGTGGCGAGGGCTGACGTTTCTCCTTCCCTTCTTGTTCTTTGGACATGTAAGTTGGGTGATCCCATCCTCCCTCTGTGGTGCAGTGTCTGCTGCTGCACCACACAAAGGTGCTTTGGATCACATCCACCCATGACAAATGTTTCCAAGGCTTAATTCTTTTTGCTCCTAATTAAATTGCCTTTTTCTTTTCCCCTTTGCAGTTCTGGCAGCTATATAATGCAATCACGCTTTTCAGATTGTCAAGGCACAAGGAATGCAAAGAATGGCAGGTGCGTGTTGGCTCTGCTCAGAAGCAGCACAGAGCAGGGGAGAGGGGGTGCTTGACCACATCCTGAAAGATATTTGGGCATCTGACTCCATTTAAGTATCTCAGGATAAGGCAGCACAGAGCCTGTTCTGTGTCTGGTAGAGTCCAGCAGTGCTGAATATAATCCATGTTGTGATATTACAAGTAATGCTGCTTACTTCTCCCCTCAGGTTTTTGTGTTGGCTTTCACATTCCTGCTGCTATTCCTTGGGAACTTCCTCACTACTCTCAAGGTGGTGCACACTAAACTCCAGAAGAACAAAGACAAGGTGAAGAAGCTGTGACTCCCCCTGTTCCCAGCGTGCATCCATCCCTCTGCCCCAGCAGGGCTGGGTTTGGGACAGATCCTGCTCAAGCCCAGCCAGGCGATGGAGGGGCTCGGAAGGACTCACCTGTCCCCGTGTTTGGTGAAGGACTCTGCCAGCACAGACTCAGTATTAATGCAAGCATGGCTCTCCAGTCACACTCCTGCTATTTATGTATATTTAATATAAAATGTATTTGCTTCTGGGTTTTTTTTCTGTATATAGAGCAGCATGCACCTGCCTGGCGAAGCGCCAGCGTTGGGGAAAATGTGGGATCTACTGTAATTCCAATTCTGGAATGATACCTGACACTTTCCAGTTTTATTATTTAAATTCTGGGTATTGAATTTGCAGAGGTTTATGAACACTCTGGGTGGATCAGAACTACAGAGCGAATGCTGTTTTTCAAGGCATTTGTTTAAGTCATATTTTCAGTGGCAACACTAACCTGTGTGTACTGTGAAAAGAAAATGCTCATCTTTGTACCATACTGCTGCTATATACACTTCTAAAAAGCTATTTAAAGAAGAGAAATTCCTCCTTTGAAAACAAAATCATGCAAGCAAAAGCAGTTTTTAAATGACAGGGAAGTCTGCTAGCCCTTTTCCAGGGAGACCAGGTCATCTGTCCAGGCCTGAAAGGACCTAAAATAAACTATTCAATATGCAGCTGCCTCAGCCCCTTCTTAGTAACAAACACGTGGCCCTTGGGTTGGTTTTTGAGGCACGGTTCTGAAAAGGGGAGGATAGGCTCATCTCAAATATTAAATATTTAGATGGCTACACTCTTACCAATAATGAAGAGAATGTAAATGCTGGGTCAGGGGGATGGCAGGAGACAAACACTGAGTGCCACCCTGCTAAAGTCCTTGTGCTGCTCGAATTTACACTTACTCATTGGAACACCCTTTTTTGGGTGCTATAACCTGTGTACCTCCTCAGGCAGCTGCAGCACTGAGCTGCCTTAGGCTGTGTCTTTCCCAACACTGAAGGCTCCCTTTGAGCCAACACGAAGCTCAGATTGGGCACATCCTCTGGCACTGGGAGTTGGAAACAGTGCCCTCCTCCCCAGAGTGTGCTCATGGGAGGACAGATAATGCACCACAGGCTTGAGATGGATTCATCAGTTCTGTTGCTGCAAACTAGCAAAATCCAAAATTACTTTTGCCATGTCACTGTTCTGTGGGCATGAACACTAAACTGCAATTTGCATATTTTCAACAGTTCTCACACCACTTGGGCTGTATTTTGCTGTCTTTTGCACACTCTGTGAGGGTTTTTTTTTTTTTACTCCTTGAACTCTCAGTTTATGAGATGTAAATTGTTTTCTCTTGAGAGCAATGCGGGTACCTGGTTCTGCAGGGGTGAGTAACCTGAGTTCTGCAGCCTGAGAAACTCAGATTAAAAAAGCCAGAGATATTTCCACCGTGGAGCTGATGGTAAACGAGTCACTTCCTGAACGTTGGTGTTTTGGTTTCGTACTGGGTGAGGTGAGGGGTGGTTGTGTTTCTTTTACTGACAAGTGGAGAAAGGGCTGCACAATTCTTCAGGGTTTTTCTATACTCAAGGATGTGCACAAACTTCCAATTAATTTCGTTTACCATTTTGGGCTTGCAGGTATTCACAAACCTTAATTAAATCAAAACAAGTTAGGAGAAAAATGAAAAGGTAAAAAAAGGATTTCTGAAGGATCAAGATCTGTTTACCCTGCATGTAAAACAATAATGATTGCTTGCTCCAAAACAGCTTTTCACCAACTGGTCATGTACAGTTTGCCTTACACAGAAAGCTTTCAGCAACACCTGTACTGCAGGAACCTCATTTCCCCTCACAGGTTTGGTTTATGATGACTACAAACTAGGGATTGCTCCTGCAATCCAAGATCTCAGTGAGGGGATGTGCAAAAGAACCAGGAGTTGTGAGGCACATGCACCAGGTTGTGCAGTGGGAGCATCCCTGATCCTTAGACAGACAACTGACACCTTTGTCACAAAAGGGAAATTTTTAATGGGTAGCAGTAGAGATGATTTCATGAGTGAATGAATGAGTATTTCCTCCAGTGTGCACCACCATTTGCATCTGTCTTGTATTAAATAAGCTGTAAATGTTTATCATAAGACTGACTTAACATTACACGTAGTAGCTGCTTGGAGTACTTCTAAATTTGAGTGCTGTAAATTAACTATTTCCCATAATACTCCACTTTTTAATTGGAGAAACTGATGTATTTCCATTGATAAATGCCACTTTCCATTCCAGCATCAAGCCTTGAAGAACTCTGAGGTGCAGCTCTGCAGAGCTGGTCCAGGGGGGTAGTGGATGTTCCATCTGCACTCAGGGGGCAGCTTGAGGCCAACTCATGCCATTGCCACCAAGTTAATTAACTTGAAAACGTTAAGACAAAACTTTTTCTGTCTCTTCAAAGGTGCCTGATAAACTGCTTTAACATCGCTTCTAAAAGACGTGGGTTTTCTGCTGGGAAAAGGCAGTAAATTGTAGTTCTAATGCGCCACAATTATTTTGCAGAGGAAAAAAAAACCCAGCACTAAGTTATATAGGAGCAGTTGCTGTTCGTTGCAGTTTAAATAGTGAGTTGTTCACACTTAGAAGCAAAAGCCAGATGGGTGAAGGCACACAACATCAGTTAACTGTGATAAACAGCTTTGAAAACCCTGTGAGAACAGTGTAACAAAAGTGCAAAAATACTAAAAATAATTAAAATTTTAAAATAAAAATTATCCTAGGAATGCAAATGTAAAAAAAAAAAGGTTTTTAAAGTTAAACTGTTTATAAAATCTGAATCACTTGGCTCTTGTGCAGTCCAGATCATAACACTGAGCACACTTTTTGTTTCCTGTGGCGCTTGGCTTTCTTCATGGCATTCAGTGCAATGGTTGTGGCTTCTTTAAAAACATTTTCTATGTTCTCACGACATTTTGCTGAGCATTCCAGGTAAATTTCTGCTTTAATCTCCCTGCAAGCTGCCACACCCTGGAAAGAACAAAAAGGTAAGAAAAGATGTAAGTTTGGATGAGAGAAGGAAGGTGAGTTGGGGAAGAAAGGGAATTGTTTTGTACATCTTTGCAATCATGAAGAAAGAAGCTGCCTCTGAGTGCAGTGCTAGAGTGTGAGTGGCATTGGTAATAAACTGAAGCACTGTAAATAAACTTGGGGTTTTTCCACTATGTTGAACCAAAGCCTGGCCTAAGAGTTCAGAGCATTAGAGACTCTTGAGATGCAGAGTCCTGATAGCACAAAAATATTCTCAGTATTGAATTTCTTTAAATGCTGAGGTAGGTACTCGAGTGAGGATAAGATGTCTATATGGTGGTATTTTTTTCTGGCCTGACCTTAACTATTCTGTGATGTCACCTTTAGTAATGAATGTCACATGCAAGAACAGAATCTGCACTGATGCCTTGCCTTGTTTTGCTGGTGCACATGCAGGAACCTTGACTTTTGCTTTGAAGCATCACAAGGACTCAGCCAAAATTTTCATAAAAACAAACAGGTGCCTGCGCTTCTCAGCCATGCAATGGGAACAGACTTGGATCTAAAATATTTCCATGCAATGCTGGTTGTGTGAAATCACTACAGACAAAGCACAGTGATTTCTTACTTGTGATCCTTTTATTGTCCCTGCAGAGCCAGCCCCCAGGTTTGAATGCTTGCGAGCCTTTTACTGTGAATTCCAGGTCTGCAACCCACAGCTCACAGACTCTGCATTTATTTATTATAATCTCTGGGAGTGGGGTCACTTGAGCACTTCGGCTTTTATATGGGGGGCAGTTCTTCGTATTAAAGCAGTTTGTCTCCTTCCAGTTGTTTGCAAGCTGCAGTGGCAGATACTGTTCAGATCCTCTGTGCCTGGCATGGGAAGCATCACGTCCTGTGGCTCAAGGTGCCATCACATCAGCTGTAAAAGACTGAGGTAGAGCACATTTCAGGGGGGAAAAACCAAGTGGGAGGGCTCACATAGGAGACGAAGTTTGTATATCATGTGGGCCCTTGAGTTTAACTGCATGAGGCCTCAGCAGTTGGCCAGAAGTGTCTGTTGCTTGCCCTCTCTCATGTGAGGATGATGAAGGGATTTATCATGCAAACAAGGAACAATCTGCAACTGTTCACAGTGACAGGCTGGGTCCTCATCTTGTGTGCAAGAGAGCCAAACTAAAAGGCCCAGCGTGGTTTTGTGGTGATGCAGTTGCAGTTTATTTTCCTGCTGTTTAGAAGTGGTGATTCACTCAAGGTCGTAGTGCACTTGACCCTGTTCCCCGGACGCGTGTCTCAGTTTGAAAGCTGCTGTTCTTGCTCTGAGGTGAGAGGAGAAGGATGGCTTTGTAGTTTAAAAAAAAAAAAAAGAAAAGAAGAAGTGGAGGACCAGAGCAGAAAGGTCTTGTGTGACATGGGACAAGCTGTTCCATCACTGTTTCTCTTGTACAGCTATGCCAGTGACATAACACTACTTATAAATCTCACTGCTTCATAATACTTAAAAATATTGATAATATGTAGTTTTCTTAAGATTAGTTTAGAGACTTCAAAGAACAGTCTCGCATGTCAGAGAAACCTTGCAGATGTTCTTGCTATTGGCCTTGAAAGGATTTATTTTTAAGTAGGATTTGCAAAACACATTTATTCCAGAATGGTCAGTGTATTTAATCCTGGAATGTGTTTCCTAACATCTCCAGTCTTTATAACAGCACTGATCAAAGCACCAGTGATGGCTGCAATGTAGGATAATAACAATTATGAAGGAAGTCCAGCAAACTTGTTAAGGCTTACAAACTTGTAACAGTAATAACCCAGCTG
The DNA here is from genome assembly GCA_013397055.1 of Pachycephala philippinensis. Taxonomy (NCBI): domain Eukaryota; kingdom Metazoa; phylum Chordata; class Aves; order Passeriformes; genus Pachycephala; species Pachycephala philippinensis. Next base: position 23,253 of record VWZT01010703.1, on the reverse strand, counting down.
TGAAAGGAAAGAAGAACAAGATGTAATGAGCATAGAAGGCATAGATAGTTGTGTCCTTTCAAAGTGCTCATATTTCTCTTTACTTTGGCACTAAAAATGGGTGGTGATTTGGCCACTTCCAAAAAGAACTTACAGAAATCTCTGTAAGTCCTGACTGTCAATCATTTCTTTACCTGGATCACCGAATTTTGGAGCATCTGTGACAGTACTTGTGAGGAACAATGCCATTGTGTGCTTTATCTCCTGCCAAGAGGCCACCACTTTAGATACACTGAAGTTTACCTGGTTGTAGGTGATGGGTTCCTGCTTGGAAGCCCTGAGCTTGCGCAGCTGCTCCTTGTCCTTCCGAAGGTCTGTCTTGCAGCCGATCAGCACAAGCGGGACACCCCGGCAGAAGTGATTCACTTCAGGATACCACTGGGGGCAGAAAAACAAAACTTTTACATCTGGCTTTGATTTTGTTGTTTGTTTCCTGAAATCAAAACAATACAGCTGAGCAGCATTTAATGTAAGATGCAATTTCAGAGTTTTGGAGTTGTTAATCTAGTGGCGGGGGGGGCCCAACATGCACTATTTACACCACAGAAATGTTTAAAAGTCCTACTAAAAGTCAGCTGCTTTATAAAAACATAGTGGCATCTGTCTCTATGCCAAAATGTTTATTTACCATCTGTTTAAATTCTGAGGAGCTCCTCTAAAGTCGTATTTAAAAACAGAATTTGGACTAAGTCTTGCTTTGTTTTCCTGGTGCTATGTCCAAGCACACTTTGGAGCATTACAGAAATCCCAGCACAGAGAAGTGGTTGCTCTCATCTCTCCCCTGCGGTTAAATATGGATGTGATGGAAGTAGTCTTGACTCTAAGATGTGCAACGTTGGTCGTGTGGCACTGCTACTGATAAAGCAGTGACTTCACTGCTGGTGTTTGATCTTTTTAGTGAGAGTCAACCCCAGTTCTGAGCACTTAGGAGCCGTGGAGAGGTGAGCCCCAGGTCTAAGGTCTGTGACCTGCAGCTCAGCACACGATGAGTGATCTGGGCATCTACACGCCCAGGGTACAGGACACTAAAAGCACCAGCATTTTTCATCTGATATCTTGTCATATATCAGGCATGTGTAATTCATTTAGAAGGCTGGAGTAATTAGGAAAGCCTCTTACCTTGGCTGCTACATTATCATAGCTGGTGGGGTTCATGACATCGTAACAAATTAACACGACATTGGTGTTCTGGTAAGAAAGTGGCCGCAGCCGATCATAGTCCTCCTGCCCTGAAACACACAGGATGGTTTGGATGAAGAAATCTCTATCCTGAACAAGCAGAGTGATGGGGATATGTACAGACACATACTTGAGATCAAGAACAATGGTGCTGTAATTACACAGACTGCAAGTTTTTCATACTTGTAAAATTCCTCCCTTTGAGTACAGGAGATTCCCCCTCACTGACAAAACTGATGGTTTAGAATACAGAACACCTCCTTAACAGGTTTTAATAAAAAGCCTGCTTTGTCCACTTGCTAAGGACTTAGAAGCAGTTCTAAACACTGACTGCCAAGTTGCTGCTCAAAAGTAAATTCCTCAAGAGGAATCTGAAAATTATTATTAAATATTTTCAACTTGACAGTGGCAGTCCCCAAAAACATTTGCACATGTGGTGCTGTGAGGAGAAGAAACACTGTATTTGCTAGACAGGCATGCTGAAGCAGAAACCTTAGAGGCAAACTTGCTTTTCCCAGCCTGGTGAGCTGAGAGGAAGCAGCGATTACACACAGGATTGTACAAGCCATGCTGCAGCATAAGCCAGGCTTAACTGGCCTTTGAAGCAGGACTCCGCAGCAGATCTAAGGGAATTCTGCTGAATTCTGGAAAAGCAGGGGATTTGTCATACTTCTGATTAGGGATATTCTAGCACGTGATGTGACAAGAGGAAGCTGATTTGCTTCAGACCTGTACTCTTCCCCTTACGGTAATCACTGTGCCCGGGTCTAAAGGTGTCTTGCTTTGAGAGATTAAGTTCAAGAACGCAGTAATTCCCAGATAGAGTTGGCAGCTCAGGAAAAAAACCCAATCTTCCTCATTTAATAAGGAAGAAAACATGATTCAAGCAGTCTGTAGAAGGAGTATTTGTCACCTGAATGCTGGAATCACATATGTGTCTGTGATGTACTGAAATTCCACGAGGAGAACTGGGAATGCTGCTCCTTCCCACCATCACCACAATCCACACAAAGACCAGAAACTGCCTCACAGGGAAGTTCCACATCTCAAATCTTCATGTTGATATTTCAAATAAAGGAATGCAGAAAATTTCAGTGTGCCCCAACTCTACAGCAATGATTCCTGCCCTGGCACCTGCCTCAGTCCAAAGTCATGTACTCATCACTTGCCAATATTTTTGTCTCCAGTCTGAAGAACTGCAGATACCAGAAGGCCAATAATACTACAATATTCTTCTCCCTTCCTTAGTTTAAATGATTGGTTGAGATACAGTTTATTCCAAGGCAATCCCTGCTGGAAAAGCCATTACTCAGTTTGCCTGAGATGTTTGTACAAGGGGAATCTTGGGTTTGGACCACTTTGCATTTGAGCTTCTGCAAGAGCTGTGTGCTCCGTGGGGAGGTGCAGAACAAAGAGGGATTGATCCCTCAGGGTTTAATCCAGAAATAATAGACAATTGACAAAATAATGCATGTTGTATAAACATTCAGAGCAAAGACTGTACTGCTTATCCCTTCTTATTCTCCCAATCCCTCCACTTGTTTGCAACTGATTTACCATTTTGTTGCTGAGATAATCCCCTAAATGCATTAAATACATCAGGTGCCAAACTTTTTTCCCTCCTAACTTCCTCTAGTGCTGCGTAAAGTTTTCCTTGTTCAAGTTTAGGCCTCTGAGTTTCTACCAACATAGCTTGTAAAATTAAAAGGTCCTCCAAGTTGTTGTTGGCAATTTGTGAGGCAGACAGGACTGTCCCGTTGGGAGAAACATGTTTATTTGCTTGGAATCAGAACATACTTCTAAATTCACACTCTCCTGGCTGGGATAACAACAAAAAAGTGTCTTTAATATGTTGTATTGCAAGCCAAAAACTATAGATATGCCCTGGTGAACTGCTCCTTCATCTTCAAATCCAGCTTTGCAGTTACGGGTTTTTAAGCAAACAATAAACGCGTGAGAAAATTCTGCTGTATAAAACACGGCTCCATGTGCATTTGGAATGTGGGATACAGAGCACAGAACAGGGTGGGGTGCAGAGAGCAGAGAGGGAAGGTGAAGTGGCAATTGCTTAACCTGTGTTACAGTCGGGTGGTTGCAGCACTCATGGGGAAGGAGAAGGAAGCTGCTCTTTAGGAGCTCAGATGCAGCTCCTCAGCTGCTGAGGATGTAACAGGACCCAGATCAAACTGTGTCTAAACATAGACATCCCCCTCTCTGAAAACAATCCCTTTCACCCCTTGTCCTCAAGTGCTGCTGGTGAAATGCAAGAAAGAGCCTGGGAGACTTTTTTTCTCTGTAAAGCTGCTCAGTCTGTGGTCAGAGCTAATTTGGCACAGATTTAGGTCTTTTACTAAAAGAGTTTTAAAAAGGAGGAACAGGGGTGAACCTAAGCAGTAACTGAATGGATATGCAAAGCCCCTGTGCGTGCTTCCTCAAACACAGGTAGCTGTTTTCTTTCCCCAATTAACAAACAACATGCTGTGGAAGAGTTGGTTAAGTACCTGCCTATGTGTGAGCACATCTGTGACCCCTCTGTCTTCCTCGATTCGTTGCACCGTCAGAGACTTCAGGTTTTTCTAAAGAAAAAACTCCACCCAACTGAATTCACCTAAAATTTGCTAATTCTCTGCCAAGCTCCCAGTCCTGAATGCCTCTGGGAGATGCTGTGTAACCACATCACTGCAGTGGGGCCTGGGGTGGGGAGGGAGCTCTGGTGATGGTTGAGAGTGAACAGGAGAAGTGAAACCACAGGTCTCAATCTCATGTGCATGTTCACCTCTGTCTGCTTTTCCTCACCCTTTGCCCATTCATCACCAAAGAAGTGCCAGCCTGTGAGTTGCTTGCCAGCTATGTTTTTTCACTATTCAGTTTAAAACAAATTGGGAAACAGACATTCTTGGCAGGAAGAAAACTGGTACAAGAGGACACTTGGGGCAGGAGGGGTACACTTCAATGAAAAGTTGGGGTTTTTATCTTACTCAGGCATGACTTCCCTCTCAGTCATGAGAAATTATTCTTGCATTCACTGACTTTTAAAATTTCTCTGAAGACCTCAGGCTGCCATGCTTCTGTCATCAGAGACCTGAAAAACCTCGCTAGAGGCCTTGCGTGTGCTTCTTGTCAGGCAGAGCAAGTACCCACAAGGATGAGACATTACTTCCTCCCCAGCCCAGCACTGCTCTGCTCTCCGTTCTGAGAAACTCCTGCACCAGGAATTGAGCCTTGTGTCTGAACTGCACCTAAAGCATCAACACCACTCCTTTGGCATGGAAAAATTACAGATTTCATTTACCTCCCAGTGCCTTTGCCTCTGTCGAGCACAGATTGAAATGGAAACTTTAAATTGAAAAGGCAGCTGCAAAGGCTGTTTGCACACCAGACAAGTGACGTTACTAAGCCTTTACACATTGCGTATGTGTACCCCCAACTTCCTGCAACAGCAAGAAGTGTTTGATGAGGAAGACACAGTAGCATAGTACAGAAGTCTCACCAAAAGTTCTTTTTCTGGTGCATTTTAGGCTAATCCATTAAGTTAATTTGTTTCCGAAATTCTTGTCAAGAAAAGAATACCTTTCATATCTTCAAACGTTTGATTCTTAAGCATTTTGTTTGTGTCCTCCTTCCTCAGTAAGTAGGACAAGCTCAGAGGTTCAAGCTGCACAGGACTTGACAATACAAAGAATCCTTCCAACTTTAAGCAGCCCACGGACCTGAACCTGTCCTTTACTTTCCCATGATGCTGAAGTACACCCAGCTCTACTTAGTGTTGGTCCAAGTAAGATCCTAAAAATACACAACTCTTGATCCTAACCTAACCCTTAAGGAACTTGACATCAGTTCTGTATTATTAAAAACAGGATGGGATTAAAATGTGTGCTCAAGTGAGTCCTTCCTCTAGCAAAACTTCCAGTTACAGAAAGAGGATGAAAAGCTACTTGAATTAGAGTTTGACAGATATTTAACATAAAACTATGTAAGCAGCTTTGAAACAGAACCAAAACCCAATCAAATGTCTTAACACGGGTGACAATCTCCCTGCTTTCTTTCTTGCTGTGTCTTAAGAAAAGTGAAAGAAATGTAACAGGAAGGGAGGAGACAAGTGCCAACAGCCTCAAGAAACTTGTAGCCTTGTGGCCACGATGCTGTTTTGGGAGGTTAAAAATGTTGGGTTTCAATGTTTCCAGACGACAGATGGAAAACAACTGCTTTTCCACGGCAACAATAGCAACTCCACTATCCAAAGTGTCTCACAAGACACAAAATACACCCCACTGTTCTTCAGTGGAGCAGTGCTTTAGTCCAAATCAGTTTTTAGAGCTGTGAACTCAATGTAGAAGGTGCACACTGCCTGCTAGTTACATGCATGAACAGGGAAGCTACAGGATGTGAGGTAACGGTTTTAAACTACCAGAGTGTAGATTTGCACTAGATATAAAGGAGAAATTTTTCACAGTGAGATGCAGGCTGCCCAGAGAACCTATGGCTGCTCCATCCACAAAAACATTCAAGTTCAGGTTGGACGGGGCCCTGAGCAACCTGATCTAGTCAAAGATGTCCTTGTTCATTGCAGGGGGCTGGACTAGATGACCTTTAAATGTCCCTTCCCACCCAAACTGTCCTGATTCTCTGATAAGCCACCAGCACCGGGCTCAGAGAGCTGTCCCTGGGCTGCTGGTGGCTGCAGGTCTTGTGCAGAGCTGAGCTCTGGGACACGAGGAGCTGTGCACTCCTGCCAGGCTTTGGAGAGCTCGGTGCTGCAATGCTGGACCTGCCCAGCCTACTGCCATCCCGGATCCAGCCCGTGCTCCTTAGAGCCTGGAAGAGATTCCAAGGGCAAATGCTGGAATGTGCAGCACGGGGATTTTAAATGAGAGCTAGGAACTGTGTGACAGGCAAAAATTCCACACTGGCAGCAAACAAACATAAAAATGACGAGTGCAGTGGCAGGTTCTTGGTGCCAACACACTGTATTAAGGAAATCCCTCTTTGGCTGCTCACACGAGATTCCAGCCCTTCTCTTTTCCTCTAAGACTTAGACCCAAACCCCTTGCCATTCAGTAAAAGGTATGTTATCCCAGTTAACTGGACTTAGAACAGTAACACTGACACAAGAAGACACATTGGCAAATTGGGTGCTCAGGATCTTACTGCACTGTAGTAAAAATTAACAATAAAATTCACTTTTCGATTAAAAGCTTTTTAAATTATGTTTTCAGCTATCATGTGCAGTATACAAGAAGGTAAGTGCGTTTTACTACTATTAAAAATGACTGGACTGCATTCGGTTCTTATTTGTCTTGGTGTAAATTTGGAAGGACTCCACAGGCTTGAACTGAAACAGATGATTTACAGTGAGCTGAAACCGAGCACGTGTCAATTTTAGGGTTCATTTAGGAACGCAGCTGGATAACAGAGTCTGGGAACTTTGAGAGAAGTTGAACACAAAGCATTTCACAAGTTCCTCAAATGAACCTGAACAAACTACCAGCATTTTCAAATAACTTTTACTGCTACAGCCTTTTGATTTTGAACACAAACCAGCCTTTTTCTCCTTCCCTATTCAATCACACATGGCAGCAGATTAAAATATTTTCCTGGTTGATTGTATTACGCTTTGCATCTGGGAACTGGGGTTTAATACTTTCAGATATGTTTGCTATTTGATGTTTCTGAAGTAATTGGGTTGTTAAGATAATGAATGAGTTGATGACCAGAACTGCCATTAGACAATCGACCCTTCTTTTTTCTGGAAGGCACATTGATATGCAACAGGTAGTTGCATATAGACTTTAGTCTCTAGCAGTCTCAGCTGCAATGCTATGGTAAAACTATGCTGGTAGGCAAGCAACCTGAAAATGTGTTCATCGTTACAGTCTTCAAATATCGGTCTGGTTTAAGTTGACACAGGAAAATCTGCTGGAACAGAAATAGGTGCGCATTGACCGGAGAAGCATTTTACAGTAACAAACGCAGTTGCTGCTTATTTGCCTGAAGTTACGAAAGGCCGGGGCTGGGTTTGGGCTCAGTCCCAGGCCAATGTCCCTGAGTGGTGTCATCGCAGTGGCCGCATAGGAGCTGCCCCTCGCAGCTCGGCTGGGACCGGGAAAGTGGAACCCCTTACCTGCGGTGTCGTACAGGTTCAGGGTGACCTCTTTCTTCCCCACCGCCACACTCGTTGTGTACTTCTCAAAAACAGAGGGCGCGTATTGCTGCAAAGGGAGGAGAACGATCTCGATGATCTCAGAGGCCTTTTCCAACCTTAATGGACTCTGTGATTGTGCGAAGCGGTTCCGGCGGGGCCCAAGCGCTGGGGCCGGCCCCGGCTGCGGCCCCCAGCCCCGCGGGGGTGGCAGCCCCTCACCTCGGGGAAGGCGCCCTTGGCGTACACCATCAGCAGCGACGTCTTCCCGCAGCCTCCGTCGCCCACGATCACCACCTTCACCTCCTTCCTGCCCGACGGGGCGGCCGCGGGGCCGGGGGGCTGCTCCGCCGCGCCCTCGGGCACGGCCCCGTTGGCCGCTTCCATGGAGCGGGAGCGGAGCGGGCGCGGGAGCGGAGCGGGCCCCCTGAGGGCGCAACGCGGCCGGGACGAGGCTTCGCTCGCCTCCGCGCCCGGGGAGGGCACAGCCACCCGCGCCCCGCCGGGGATTGGCCGCGCCGCGGCCGCCGCCGCCTCAGGTGCCTCAGGGCCCCGCCCGGGTCCCCCGAGACACTGGGGGAGCCTCTCCCGGACCCCAGGCCCCGCCACCGGCCCGGGGCCGCCCTCACGCTGCGGCTGCTCGGGGGCACC